>CAMZMU010000061.1:25917050-26179059 GCA_947311845.1 Poa pratensis
ACCGATCGATCGCCTCAGCCTAACTTGCGCTGTTGCGCACATGAGATACTGGGTTACTGTTGCAGCAAGAAGCTTCGGCGTAGTCAGAAGCGACAGAATTGGAAGCCAATCGACGGTGATGGGCACACCGCGATCTGTCTCCCGATTCAGAGCTTCAAGCTCCACAGATGGTAATAATGAACTTACCATATGGCCGTTCTTCCATGAAGCTTCAAAGCATGGTGGTAGTATGCCCTGCGAATTCCTGCGGCGCTTCCTCGCGCCTCTCGCCATTTGCCAAGATCGAGCAGGCGGATTTAAGCTCGTCTGCAGCTCATGCCTGCCAACGACCAGAAGACAGAAGTAGTATCTCAGCTGGATCGAGAGTCAACAGGGCAATGGCATGGCATGAGACCGGCACTGCAGGCTGCGGCGGCATCCAGTGTGGATTTTTTATTGAGGAAGCCGCAGACCGCAGCAGCTTCCAAACTGCATGCATCTATGCAAACCCTGACAAAAGGCACTGGGAGCTGAGAGCTGCAGCTACACATACCGGGCATTTACGACGGATCGGAGGGGTCTTGGATGGTGCAGTGATTAGTCAGTGAGGGCGCTTTAACTTGAGACATCACGTCCCACAGAAGAGAGCATAGCAGGAAAGGTATGCATGCGGTAGTGACAGATCACTACTTGGAGCTTAATTAGCTGCAACAAAATGGTTAGACAGTAAATTTTACAGCTGATGAAAAGCTAAAGAGACGGTTGAGATTTGAGAAAGCATGAAACTCAAGCAGACTCCATGTCATAGTTGAATGACTAGCGCCATAAAAAGGATTATGGTCAAGCTACGGATTAGCACTAGGCCCTTCCCCGGAAAGAAATTCAATGGTGTCCCTTTAGAGTACCACCCAAGGTTCACAGAGAGAGAGAGGGACAAGGCACATCGATCAGATCAACACGACGGTGCGAAAGTGGTGCTTTCACTGCAAAAGTGAGCACGGCGGGACAATCACGAAGAAGCCCACTGTACCAGATTGACAGGGACATCAGAGTTTACACTACTTGTTCAACACAGGCCACGTACCACGGCCCAGTACATCGCCCGGTCTTGTTACCATGATGTCGTGATGTGAGCTGAACCAAGTGTGCATTGCTCAAAAGTGCTGCTCTTTGCTCTTGTTTTTTTGCAAACCGAGGCAAAAAGAAAATTGCTCATGGATCAAGTAAGCAGAAGTGACTTGCCCACTTAATTAACACGGAGAAATCGTTCGAAAACTGTTGAGAGGCACCCATACAAAACTACACACGTCTCAACATAGAGGTCTCGTCGAGCTCACACACCGGCGTCAAGGCCATCGCTTCTACACAACGGTCTCATTGTCTCCTAAACTCTAGCAAGCGGCTCCGGCTTCATCGATGACGAACGTCCACCAAACCGTCAACCGCAGAGATTGTGCAGAAACACGGAAGGCATGTGCCATAACTCAGCCACCCCGTGGCAGCGCAGCTCTGACTCCAAAGGGGAGATCCGAAAGAGAACAATGCAAGGTCGGCGCCGCGGAGGACCACCAAAACAGACCGCATTGTGTGTCAATGTCGGCGGAAGAGGCCCCCCGCGTCGCAGCTCCGATTGCACCACACCAAATCGACCTGAGGCTTTGCTTCTTGCTTCGGCACGGTATTTTAAGAAAATCAGGGACCAGAAGAACTGACGCGACAAAAAACGGAGGTGGCCGAGTGGGGATTAAGTGGGGGTAGGCAAAACAAAGAACCGGACAACAGACCGGAGTAGCAAAGATGGCGCTGATGATTGCAATGATTAGCATCTAGCAAGGCACTAGTAGTTGTGTAACTACCGGTGCTAGTACACACAATACTCATCAAGTAATCATCATCATCATCATGAGCGTGAACAGAAGAGTGGGGTTGAGAGATTGGCATCAGGTGGGGGACGGACACCCTCATTTGGTCCCTCCAAGGGATCGCTCGAGTGATTTTGGAGACAAGGTCCCAGCCCAGATATATGACTACCGGACGCCGAGACGGAGGGGGACTCGCACGGTGTTTGGTCGCACGTCCTTGATCTCTCTCCGGCCTGTAGCAACGGATCTGCGTGGTGGATAGAGAGAGCCTGCTCGGCTGGAACAAAGCCCGCGAAGCGCCGCGGACGTGGCTGCTGCGACGATCTGTGGAAATTCTGGTGGGACCGCAGTTCGGCGAAGGCCGGGAGGGACCCGGACGACGCGAGGGGTGCTTTGGGCTTGCCGTTTTGTATTCTCATGGAGATGACGAGTACGTACAAGCAGGTGGATACTACTGGCGAAGACTGTTTGTCAGCAGTTCGAGGCCGGGCATTGCTGCAGGTGAGCGTTCAGTTCGCTCAGACCTCCGACGTTTTGTCACCATCCCGTTACAGACACGTACGTAGGCTCGTGGTTACAGTACAGTACGTACAGTACAGTCCGCAACGGACGGACGCCTACTTCTGTATGTTCGACGATGCCATTAGAGCATCTCCAGTGGATGCTCTATATGGACGTGTAAAGCCCATATACACGTTTTGAGTCCAAAATTGGTCTCCAGTGGATCGTGTATACGATCGTGGAAACGATCCACGCCCATCCACGCTCGTACGCGTCGTGGAGATAAACACTCTCTATCCACGCCCAACTCGCTCCGTCCGAGCTACTCGCCCCGTCCGAAGCCGCCTCGATCCGGACCGCGTCCGAACTCGCCGCGCCGCCTCCGAGCTCGCCGACGCCTCCGAGCTCGCCGCCGCCGCCGAGTTCATCGCCGCCTCTCCTCCCGCACAGGTGCGTTTTCCTCAGCCTCTCGCTCACCCTCCACGCCTCGCCGGAGCCCGGCGGCTTCTTCCTCTGCGTCTACTGCGACCGCAAGTTCCGCAGCTCGCAGGCGCTCGGCGGCCACCAGAACGCGCACAAGCACGAGCGCAGCCTTGCCAAGCGCCGGCGCGAGATGGCCAGCGCAACGCGCGCCCACGGCGCAGCGTCCGGGTACGCCGCCGGCGTGTCTGCGGCCGGGAAGGCGAGGAGGACGGAGGCGCCGAAGGCTGCTACTCTGGTGCCTGATGGCATGCCACGCAAGCGCGGTTTGGGATTGTTTGAGTTTGTTTGATCGATGGGGATTCCTTGGCCACAAAAACAGTTCGGTGATTTAGATTTGAGATTGTGTGTTGTCAAATTCGTCACACTCGGTTGAAGTTTTGAAAAATCCTTTGACGAGCATGTTCAACTTGATGTTTCTCACAACTTTCTGATACCCAATGATTCCCTGCGTGAAAAGTAAATGGGTTAGGTTGAGACTCCAAGTGCAGAGTGTATGTAGTAGTGGAAGACAGTTTTCCCCACGAGGGTGACTCGAGGGTTTAATATCGAACTCTCGGGGAACCAGTATTTCAGGTGTTATCTCCTTATCCTTCTCTTGAGAACCTGCAACAAAATAAATTGTTTTGTGCCCTCAACCTCACCAAGTGGTTGTCAAGCACAAGGTGTGAGAATGATAATAAAATAATATGCAATGCAAACATAGTAAATATGCAATGATGGTAAAATAAATATGCAAGGATGATGGTAGTAATGATAAATGATATTTTTGGGTTTTTTATGATGAATGCAAGATGTAAAAGTGTTTTTGTATTTTCGGATTTAATAATGGCAGCAAACAAAAGTGGTGATAAAAGTGTTGGAAAGGTGTTTCTTATGATTAAAAATGGACCGGGGTTCATGGTTTCACAAATGCACTCTCTCTTGATAACGTGGTAGACAATGGAACACTAAAATTAACATGTAAGATGGCAAGACATGGTTTGACAAGTTATTAATAATATGGGCATCACGTCCTAACATAGAGATCTCAAGTATAAGTTGTTCTCTCTCTTATGCTCCACCAAGATGCGAACTAAATCATAACACCTTAGTAATTAAGATAAATCAGAGCATAGCAATAAGTTCAATGACATGAAGTTAAAATAAGAACATGCTAGATCTAGTCATGGAGATAGTGGCCAAGGTCACATCCACTCTCCGGTAGCATGGTATTTTTGTTTATCCCTAGTGAGGCAACAAAGTAAGGTAGAAAACCCAAGTGGATCGCAGAACTTTTCTCACGTTCACTGCACTAGCCACCCCCGTTACTCCAACTAATGCACACGTTCCCCCTCACATGCTCTCATAAACATGCTTGATCATGACAAGTAAATAAGAACGGGGTACATAATATGCATCTACTTTCATAACTGAAACAAAACCATTGCAATCTCAAACATGTATTAACTCATAATAAAGATCCACCACAAAGGAATTACATAGATGACCGTAATCATGTTCAGCAGCTCATACGGTACTAATTAGTGAAGCTCATAGAGAGGAGAGATACATAAGTTACTTCCACAAACCCATAGTCCAGGGTGGACTACTCCCTCTTCATCATGGTGTCGGTGGAGATGTTGTTGGAGGGGAAGGAGACCACACCGGCAGCGCCCCGCCGGAGTTTTCCCCCTCCAATCTTCAGCTCCAGGTCTCTGTTTCGTGGTTTCTGTGTTTCGGCGGCGCTCTCTTTCGCGAAAGCCCTGGGGGGTCTATATATAGTCGTTTTTAGGTCAAGACGAAGCTTCGGGAAGAAAGATCGACGGCAGCGGAGGCCCGAGGGCCAGGATGGGGGACCCACGCGGTCAGGGAATCTGGCCGCGTGGGCCCACCCCTTTTGGCCTTCTGGTCTCCGTTTCTTCGATTCCTTTGCGCCTACGTTTCGTTCCTTCCAAAAAATGATCCCCGTAAAGTTTCAGGTCATTTGGACGTCGTTTGGGTCCCTGAAACATCAAAATATAGAAAAAGGGGTTTTCTGACAGCGCAGGGTTAATTCCAGAAAAATGGGGAGTTGTTAATTATCCCCAAAACTCAATATAAATCATGAATATAACCCTTATATGATGCAAATAACATGGAATAACATGTAATAAAATGTAAAGTTCATGTATGCATTTTACATGCATCAACATCCCCAAGCTTAACCCATGCTCGTCCCGAGTATGAAGGTGATAAAACTAACATGGACTTTGCATTTTAATACTATCAATGGATATCAAAGGTGATTACTATTGCTACATAGAGTCAAATGATTCATTCTTCAAAGGAATAACAATATGCAAGATAAATTATGAAGTGATATCAAATACTCAATGTAAAGATGTTCAATGATAAATTCACAAAGTGTAATATAGAAGAAAGTACTATGGACCAAATGTATGCATAATGAAAAGTAAAAACATCCTATGGTGGTCATAGAGTACTTCTTATGAAAACTGAATATAAAAGGTGGACACTTTGGATAGATAAATAAGTAGAGGTAAAGCATGAATAAGTTTCATCTAACTTCCAAACACTTCTACTTAAGTTAATGCTTGCAATGTGGTAGTCATTGGTGTGGAGCTCTCATTACCCCTATCATAGCATCTTGAATGATTAATGTTTAAAGTGAAAGCAAATATGAGTGGTGTGCTTGACAATGTATTGGTTGAATGTCTCATGTCCCTTGAATACAAGTACCTACACCATGTGTTACTCACTTTGGTCCACAAAGTAAATTCAAATAAAGGTCATTGCAAGTAATAATAGTATCATCAAGAACTGCACTGGGGTACCTCTTGCCCCTTGACATGAACAAGCCCATGTCAAAACAACAAGACAAACAGACAATGAACAATCTCAGCACTCTTTTATTTACTATGGGTATAGCTTTTTATTATGAGGTGCATCACTGAATGAACATTATGGTTATGCTGTAAATTTCCACCATGAATGATGCATGGCTTAGATTAGCGGCCCAGGCATTTCTCTAACCATTTATACAAACTCTTTGAACTTACTAAGTATCCACATTCATTTCACCCATGATAGGCATCCATAAACAAAAGTACATGACATCAACTAAATATAAATAAGTGCAATGTTGAAAGCTTGCCATGTGACAGCACATATGGGCTAACTCCCAACCAAAACAATTGTCAAGCCCACAACTTCATAATTTTAATCACAATGGTTCATGCTTATTAAATGCAATAAAAGTAAATTGTGCATCAAGTTCGTGAGAGCTTTTAACCAATTTTTCCCATGACAATCAATAACATAAGCATTTAAATTCAGAAATGTAGATAACACAATATAACATGATAAACATACTTGGAATAGCATAAAGCTAATAGGTAGATATGGTGGACTCACTGGAAAAACTTTGGTTGAAGGTGTTGGGAAACAAGCTTTTTACTTGTTGTAATTTTTGGGCTAGCAATAGGGAGAAAGTTGACCATCTAAATGCATGCATAAGTGTCCATAGAACTAATCAATCCATGTTAAACCAAGTAAAGTTAAAATTCAACATCTAAACATGGTAAAAGATAGCTCTTGACAACACACTTGCAAATTAACATTCATTCAAAGCACATGAATTATGCAACTATATGTATCTTTTAAAATCAACTCAAACATCCCTATCCCAATATATTTAATAGCATCCAACATAATTCAACCCAAACTTCCAGTAGCTCTCTCATATATAAATGATAGTGGTGGTCTTATAAAAATCAAACCGAAATAACAAAAGCAAAAAAAACAGACGCTCCAAGTTTATACGATAAAGTGCTTTGATCGAAAAACAGAAGTTAGACGTGTGCAAACCGAGAGTGTGTTGGTCTAGTGGGGTTGTCTTGACATCCCCAAGCTTATGGTCTTCACCATCCTTGGATAGCTCTTGGTGCAGCTCCTCTAATCCCTGTGAAAAAACTTCAAAACACCGTTTCTCCCATTTCTTTTCTGTGGGGTGATATTAGTAGTGATAAACAAATAGGTTCCTTGCTGCATAAAATCCTTAGGCAAAAATTCATATGAATGTCCAGAGAGTATATAATGTTGTATGCCTACTCATAAACTCAATTGAATCAAAAAGATTCAAGCAAAAAGCTCAAAGAATGCATCAAACAATATCAAGACAGAATCTGTCCAGAAAAACAGCAGCAGCAAAACGCATTTTTCTACCCTACTTAAACTCGTCAGAAAAATCTGAAAAAATCACGTATACAGAGGATGAAAAGTTGAAGCTACAGTTCAAATTACAGCTCAATCGGAGTTACAGATAAAAAATGAAAAATCAAACCGTGCACAGACTTCGTGCAGGCAGAAAACTCTCCGAAAATGAATAGCAACTTTTCAAACCCAAAATAGGTAAAACTTGGTTCTTTATTAAAAATCCAGAAACAAAACTAACAAACTACTCTCTTGTTACAGCAAGAGGACTCAAAGAAAATCTCAAACAAAAACAACCGGGTTGCCTCCCGTAAAGCGCTTTCTTTATAGCCATATAGCTAGGCTTACTTACTTGATAATCAAAGGGGACGTAGCTCATGAGGGAGCTTGAACCTTGGTGTGTCCCTCTTCCTTGGGAAGTGTTCCATGCTCTTCTTGTGTGGAAACTGAAACTTCACATTCCCTTCCTTTGAATCAATAATGGCACCTGTAGTACGAAGAAAAGGTCTTCCCAAAATAATAGGACTAGAGGTTTTATTCCCCATGTCCATGATTAGAAAATCAACAGGCACAAAAGTCATGTGTAACTCTACCATAACATCACTTACTTTTCCTAGAGCATGTCTAATGGAATCATCAGCAAGTGCAAGTTCAATAGAGCATTTTCAATATTTTTAAGTTCAAGGACTTCATATAGTTCTTTAGATAATATAGAGACACTAGATCCTAGATCTAAAATGGCATGGTGTGTCTCTTTTCCAATGGTTACTAGTACCTTAGGGATCCAGATATCCCCAAGCTTAGGTGGTATCATAGCTTCTTGATTGTACCTAGCAATCTTTTCTTTTAAGACATGATTAGCAATATAGGAACCAAAACCAGCCTGGTTAATATTAACAGAAGGATCACTTGCAAATTTTTGTAAGATAGAAATTAATTCATGCAAGCTACACTTCTCTAAATCAACAAATGGTTCCTTAACTTCACTAAGCATTTTAACTTCCTCAACTTTTTCTCTAACATAACTAATATAAGAGATTCATCATTTTTAGTTTCATTAACTTCTTCCTTTAAACCAACAAGTTGAGACATAAATGGCAACAAATATTCAGGATATTCAAGCAGTTCATTAAGAGTTCCCTCCAAAGTAGAAGGGACACTTTCAGCAATATTAATAGAATTCATCCCAACCGTGGGTGGTGCTTGTGGTTTCCCTGCAGACATACTCAATAAAGTGGCTTGATTATCAGCTAGTTTTGACAAGGCTTTGTCTAGTCCTGCAGCTTGGAGTTGTAAACCTCTAATATCAGAACTAATAGAAGCAACAGATTTATTCAACTCTTGTATCATGGTATTATGACTAGCAACTTGTTCAATAAGAATTTTATTTGCTTCGAAATTATCATTGCTTGATGACATAGGCTTCCATTTATCATTAGCATTAGGATATGGCACTAAAGGACGGTTGTTAGGAACATATGGGGGTTTATTATAAGAGTTATAATTGTTGTTACCATACCCATTATTACCATAGTTCCTAATGAAGTTGACATCAACATTTTCAGGATTATTACCAACTAGTTCTTGCAAAGGCATATTTTCAAAATTTTGTTTATTAATAAAAGCAAGAATGGTGTCCATTTTAGATGACAAATCATTTGTTTCTTCTATAGAGTTCACTTTCTTAGATGAACTAGGTGCTCTATCAGTATGCCATTGACTATAATTTTGCAAGATACTTTCCAAAATGTTCTTAGCTTCTAAAAGTTTTTCCCATGAAAGCACCTCCAGCAGCTGAATCAAGTATATTTCTAGACATGTAATTTAGACCATTGTAAAAAGAGTGTAAAATGGTCCATTCATTAACCCCATGTGATGGACAAGTTCTAAGCATGAGTTTAATCCTATCCCAAGCCATGGCAACATGTTCATTTTCATTTTGCCTAAAAGAGAGGATATTGTTTCTATTTTGCAGTATTTTAACAGGGGGATAATATTTCTTAATGAAAGCTTCTTTTAAATCATCCCAAGAATTAATACTACCAGTAGGTAATGAATGTAGCCACTCTTTAGCTTTTCCTCTAAGTGAGAAAGGAAATAACTTCAGTTTTAAGACATTACTTTCAACATTTTTAAACTTTTGCATGTCACAGATTTCAATAAAATCATGAAGATGCATAGAGGCATCCTCAACAGCACTACCACCAAATTGTTCCCTAGTTATCAAGTTTAACAAACTAGGACTAACTTCATAGCTCTCAGCAGTAATCTCAGGTGTGGTGATAGGCTTAGCAATAAATTGATCATTAGGAGTGTTTGTGTAGTCACACAATTTAGTTCTATCTCCCATTTTAACAAGTTTTTATGTGTTTTTAATTTTTTATGCAAAACTGAAAGTAAAATGACACTAATGCAACCGAAATAACAAATGCAACACAAAATGCAAAACTGAATATAAATATGCAAACCGAAATATAAAGATGATATGCAAGACAAGAACAAAACAAAATAAAATGATTGTAGGTAAAGATGGATAAGATGATGCTCACGTAGGTGCAACCTCCCCAAGCTTAGGTTGTTACACAAGTTGGTGATGAAGTTGACTTGATGTGAGTGATCCTTGGATAAACCTTTCAGCTATGGTTCCCCGGCAACGGCGCCAGAAAATGTCTTGATACCCAATGTTACCTGCGTAAAAGTAAATGGGTTAGGTTGAGACTTCAAGTGCAGAGTGTATGTAGTAGTGGAAGACAGTTTTCCCCACGAGGGGTGACTCGAGGGTTTAATATCGAACTCTCGGGGAACCAGTATTTCAGGTGTTATCTCCTTATCCTTCTCTTGAGAACCTGCAACAAAATAAATTGTTTTGTGCCCTCAACCTCACCAAGTGGTTGTCAAGCACAAGGTGTGAGAATGATAATAAAATAATATGCAATGCAAACAGTAAGTAAATATGCAATGATGGTAAATAAATATGCAAGGATGATGGTAGTAATGATAAATGATATTTTTGGGTTTTTTTATGATGAATGCAAGATGTAAAAGTGTTTTTGTATTTTCGGATTTAATAATGGCAGCAAACAAAAGTGGTGATAAAAGTGTTGGAAAGGTGTTTCTTATGATTAAAAATGGACCGGGGTTCATGGTTTCACAAATGCACTCTCTCTTGATAACGTGGTAGAAATGGAACACTAAAATTAACATGTAAGATGGCAAACATGGTTTGACAAGTTATTAATAATATGGGCATCACGTCCTAACATAGAGATCTCAAGTATAAGTTGTTCTCTCTCTTATGCTCCACCAAGATGCGAACTAAATCATAACACCTTAGTAATTAAGATAAATCAGAGCATAGCAATAAGTTCAATGACATGAGTTAAAATAAGAACATGCTAGATCTAGTCATGGAGATAGTGGCCAAGGTCACATCCACTCTCCGGTAGCAAGGTATTTTTGTTTATCCCTAGTGAGGCAACAAAGTAAGATAGAAAACCCAAGTGGATCGCAGAACTTTCTCTCACGTTCACTGCACTAGCCACCCCCGTTACTCCAACTAATGCACACGTTCCCCCTCACATGCTCTCATAAACATGCTTGATCATGACAAGTAAATAAGAACGGGGTACATAATATGCATCTACTTTCATAACTGAAACAAAACCATTGAAATCTCAAAACATGTATTAACTCATAATAAAGATTCACCACAAAGAATTACATATATGACCGTAATCATGTTCAGCAGCTCATATGGTACTAATTAGTGAAGCTCATAGAGAGGAGAGATACATAAGTTACTTCCACAAACCCATAGTCCAGGGGTGGAATACTCTCTCTTCATCATGGTGTCGGTGGAGATGTTGTTGGAGGGGAAGGAGACCACACCGGCAGCGCCCCGCCGGAGTTTTCCCCTCCAATCTTCAGCTCCAGGTCTCTGTTTCGTGGTTTCTCTGTTTCGGCGGCGCTCTCTTTCGCGAAAGCCCTGGGGGGTCTATATATAGTCGTTTTTAGGTCAAGACGAAGCTTCGGGAAGAAAGATCGACGACAGCGTGGGCCCACCCCTTTCTGCCTTCTGGTCTCCGTTTCTTCGATTCCTTTGCGCCTACGTTTCATTCCTTCCAAAAAAAATGATCCCCGTAAAGTTTCAGGTCATTTGGACGTCGTTTGGTTCCCTGAAACATCAAAATATAGAAAAAGGGGTTTTCTGACAGCGCAGGGTTAATTCCAGAAAAATAGGGAGTTGTTAATTATCCCCAAAACTTAATATAAATCATGAATATAACCCTTATATGATGCAAATAACATGGAATAACATGTAATAAAATGTAAAGTTCATGTATGCATTTTACATGCATCACTTTCGTGTTGAAACTTTTCCATTTCGGTAGACGTATACGGATACATCTTGTACTGAACTTTATTTTCCAATCGATATAGTAATATCTAGTTTTAATCCTTTGAAGAACTATGTGAAGCAAAAATATTTTATTGATAGCACTGCATTACAAAGACATGGATTACATCACTCATTGCATAAATTAAAACTGGATGAAAAGAAATGGATTACAAAGTTATAACTAGGACATTACTCGTCTCCAAACTTTTGCCACACATGGTCAATTAGATCAAGTTTAAGCTGAGAATGTTCATCGACATTTCTAATCCGGTGAGTCATCTGAATAAAAGAGCTCAGTTGTTCCGCATGAGTACGAGAGACTCTGACTCTTTCTCCCATTGCCTCAAAAGTGCAGCTTTGCCGACCAGTTTCTCGCTCCTCTTCAACTATCATATTGTGCATTATGACACAAGCTTTCATGACATCACCGATTTCTTTACGTTTCCATCCTTTAGCAGGTCCACGAACAATGGCAAAACAGGATTGCAGAACTCCAAAGGCTAGTTCCACATCTTTCCTAGCCCCCTCTTGCTTCTTGGCAAAAGTTTTATGCTTTCTGGTATCTGGAGCTGGTATGCTCTTCACAAATGTTGCCCACCGTGGATAGATACCATCTGCAAGGTAATACCCCATTGGGTACTGATGGCCATTGATGCTATAATTCACTGCAGGAGTTTCACCTTCGGCTAGCTTTGAAAAAACAGGAGAACGTTGAAGAACATTTGTATCATTGAGAGACCCTGGTAAACCAAAATAAGCATGCCAAATCCAAAGATCCTGTGAAGCAACTGTTTCCAAGATCATAGTGGGCTCGTTCACATGGCCTTTAAACATGCCATGCCATTTTTTGGGGCAATTTTTCCAACCCCAGTGCATGCAATCTATGCTCCCTAACATACCAGGAAATCCTCTTTCCTCCCCTATTGCAAGTAACCTAGCAATGTCTTGTTCATTTGGAGATCTCAGGTACCTTTCCCCCAAAACTTCACAAACTTTGATCACAAATTTCTTGCAAGACTCTAAATTAGTAGCCTCAGCGGACCGGATGTACTCATCAGCACCATCAGCTGCTATTCCATATGTTAGCATCTGCATTGCCGCGGTCATCTTTTGCAGAGGATGAACCCAAGAGCTCCAGAAGCACTTCTTTTTTTGCGTAAAATAACCATCATAATCATGCTCCCTCTCATGCTCAAGTATACCATTAGCTATGCGGTTGAACAAATTACGGGACATCCTAAATCTGTGCATAAAAAGTAAATGAGACAGGAAATGAAAAATGGGCCAAAGCAGGGAAGTGTACTAATTACGAACCTTCATCGAAACAAATATTCGGGATAGCGAGGAACTTCTTTGAAGTAGTCGTCCCACAGAAGAACAAATCCGGCATCTCTTCCTCGATCGATTGTCCGACGTCCATGCTTGGAACCACCATGGCGTGTCGAGAATTCATCCTCTCTTCCTCCTCGCGCTCGGCGAATGCTGCAAGTAGACGATGAACTCATGTCCCAAGAGGATGTGTTCATTGTGTTGCGTGAGAGACGATAGAGAAATCTAGGAGTGAGAGGAGAAGTCACAGGTAGAGATGCTGGAAGAGAGGTGGTCAGGATGGTTTATATAGACCAGAAATATGGCCGTTGAAAATATAGCCGTTGGAAATATAGCCGTTTGAAAATATAGCCGTTGGAATATACACGTCCTGATTTACACGTCCTGATACACGTTTCACTGAAAACTGGAAGGTGTATAATTTAGCCAGGTGTATATGGACGTGTATATGGAGATATACACGTCCAAATTTACACCATCCACTAGAGATGCTCTTACCACGTACGTACTGAGCATCTAACCCACTTCGCCTGCTGCCACTGGATCAGGAAGATGCAAATTCAAACACATCTCTGATGTTTTGGCACCCCCAAAACAACACCCTATATGATAATCAGTGTACCGTGAAACTACAATTTTCTGTTCAAAACTATGAGCATCTCCATGGCACTCCCAAAGCTCGATAGATCCAATGGGTCCAGACACACAAAAAAAATATCACAACGATACCCTCATCCGTTTAGGTTGTATGAAATTTTGTCCAGCACCCCAAGGCACCCAAACTATCAAACCGGCTCGGGAGTGTCGAACAAGGTCTAGACACGGTCTCCGAAAGGCATGCCACGTATGTCATAGTTACGGAGACGCTCTGCAATTAATTGCGATGCGCAGGAGGCTAGTCATATCGTCGGGTGACTCCCCAGGCAGGCGCTATGCTGACATGGCCAGCTAACGGTCAGCGGCCAAGCACACACACACTGTCATGTCGCACAACTACGAGGTTGGCGTTACTAGCAAGCCGTTCCGCAGATGGCGCAAATGGAGATTTACGCATGCTGAAGGGGTGGGTCGTAAGCGTAGGAGGCCTCGCCGTGCCGCCCATTCCAGCCACCCTCTAGACATTCAACTTGGCTGTCCTCCAGCGTCGGAACATGATGACGGAGGATGAGCGGGCTCTCCCCAATCACGTCGACAAAAACTAGTAAGTGTGATTCCACCGCTTCACGCGCGAGCGCAACGCCGACATTGACGCGTGGGGGGGGGGGGGGGGGGGACATTTTGTACAATCGCAAGAGGGCGCCATGGGTGGTTGCAGGCGACTGCCCACACGGTGGACAACGCCATTGAGATCTCCCACAAGCATGCCACAACAAGTAGCACCGTCCCTTCCGGCTGCTATAACTGGGGCGGCGTGGCGGCGACGCAGCGACAGAGCCTACCGCAGGGTGAAAAAGGAGTGACGCCCTCCGCCGGGTCAAGGAGGCGGAGGCGGTGTCATCAATCGCGACATCCAACTGGATCGACGCACACCACACCACGAGGTGGCCTGGTACGATTTTTTGTCTCGACGTTCCCCATCGTGTGGGCATTTCTTTTGGGGGGGGGGGGGGGGACATTTTGTACAATCGCAAGAGGGCGCCATGGGTGGTTGCAGGCGACTGCCCACACGGTGGACAACGCCATTGAGATCTCCCACAAGCATGCCACAACAAGTAGCACCGTCCCTTCCGGCTGCTATAACTGGGGCGGCGTGGCGGCGACGCAGCGACAGAGCCTACCGCAGGGTGAAATAGGAGTGACGCCCTCCGCCGGGTCAAGGAGGCGGAGGCGGTGTCATCAATCGCGACATCCAACTGGATCGACGCACACCACACCATGAGGTGGCCTGGTACGATTTTTTTGTCTCGACGTTCCCCATCGTGTGGGCATTTCTTTTTTTTTTTTGCTGGGAAAGCATGAGGTGAAGGATGAGCCGCGCTCACCGATACGACATGAGGTGTCGTCGAAGTGCCGGGTCACTTTGCCATTTCGGGGCGACGCTGCCGACGACACTCCCGGGTCACTTTTATTCAAATCTTGTACAATATGAACGAAATTTGAATAAAATTTAAACTTTTTATATGTGACGTTAATTAAAGATGGTGAAAAAGAATGCTCGCGTTACAATTAAGGACAAACAAGTATCTTAACAAAATTAAATTGTTATTTTGCAAAAAATACACACCACAGGTCTTTTGGAACATAAGAACAAAGAAATGTAACCGGCCATAACATGTTTAGTTGCTATGCTATTCTCTTTGTAGTGAGTTCTGCAGGTTTGACGAAATCTACGTTACCAGATTTGCATGTTTAGTTACTTCAATAAGATTTCATTCCATAAAATGGCAGGGGACTTGTACGCACCAGATGATGACAAGATCAATAGTGTGTAAGAGCATTTCAAATAACAAAATTTATATACACAAACATATTAGAAACCGTACTAGTTTTTTTGTTGGTGATTTTTTTCTACGCTATATTGTTTCAATACCAAGTACAAATCATGCACACTTTGTTAATTTTGACTTGCTAGAAAATTTTAACCATAAAAAAGTATTATTAATGGTTCAAGTTATACGCTACAAGCTTATATGAAGATGTTGACTTAATCATACACTAGAAACCGCTATATAGACATTTGTTTGACCATACCTTTATTAATATCTTTCAATGAACTCACTACATTTGTTAGTATCTTTCAATGAACTCACTACAAACAGAAATAATACCAATCAATATTTAGTTATGGTGCTAGTTCTGTGGTTAAACTATGCTAAAACTAGAAAATTATAGTTGTGATACTATAACGTGCTAAAAATAAGACCTATCAAAGTATAGAAGTTCAGTATAAATTATATTAACTGTAATTTTCCCTGGGCCCATGAGCCAATGATGTAGAGAAGAAGGAGACAAGTACATTCTTTGTGTCCTTTGCACTCATCCCTTTTTCCATTACCGATGCTAAAAACTAGGTAGATCATATGTAACATTTTTCTTGGCAACAAAACATGGTTTTCCCTATGTATTAGACGCAAGAACATATACGGACTTGTTCATAACCAATGCTTAAAACTAGGTAGATCATACATAACATTCAGGTTTTTTGACATAAAGGCACAAAACTCATCCAATACGTGTTGGCATCATGCTAGAAAGTTCGATGGACCTAGAATGTTAGAAGCGCAACACTCGAGGAAGCTAAATCAAGAGCCAGCGATCTTGGGAACGGGAGCGCACCGTTGTCGACAGCACTACCAACACCACATGCATCACCGAGTTAGGAGCTTAGCCTCCTAGGCGTTTCTTTCTACAACTTGAAACTATTAGTATCAGCCGCAATGGACAACATCATTATACCTGAGGGTAGAAATCACAAACAAAAATGATGTTCCAGCAAAATAGGCTATCATGACAACGCATTGGTTGAAAGTAATCTTCACTGCAGTCCTCTATTACAACAATGATAACAAAACTAAAAGAGCTATCAATTCAGTGTATCCTACACTTACATTCCAGTAATTGGTTCTCGACAAAACACTAAGTACATAACTACAGAGTCACCACACTTGTTACTCACATAATTAGACTAAAGACTACCACGCCAATAGAAAACCATAAGGATGGCACCAAATGGTCTTATTACCTAACTAGCTAATTTGTTGACGATTTACATCATATCAGATTTCCGAATGTAATGCAATATACCAGAGAAATCATCCATTAGGTGTAGCAATGCTACGCCAAAAGGACAGCCGCATTTGATCTTGTTGCAATAATATTAGATAGCATACAGTTGAAGCTTAAGTGCAGAGAAATTTTCGTAATTAAAACTCTCGGTAACAACAAAAACCAACGATATTTCAATAACATAAATTGGACAAGGATAATGCAAGTCGGTAGCAATACGACACTCCCATCTACTAGAAGGCCCTACTCGCGTCGGTCGTTGAGTTCCAGAGGTACACCCCGACTAGGTGAAAGCCATAGTTAAATCGACGCAGGAGGTCGCCTCCTCCGTCGGCGTGACGCCTCCTCCTCCTGTGTTGCCTCTTCGTCCACCATCGTCTACATCGACGATGACAATATCATTGACTGGGGCGACTTCACGGCGAGACTAGTGTTGGGGCGACTTCAGTGCCAATTTAGGTTTAAATTTCATTCAAAATCCTATAAAATATTAATAAACTTTAAATAAACTTTTAACTTTTAAATTTGTTGTCAATTTATGTTTTTTGTTTTTGTTTGGGGGCGCCGGGGCAGTCCATTGTGTCAGACATGTCCGGTACCCCATAACAGATATTATTTTAGGTGTGTCGGACAAAAATTTGGGACGGCCCTGGGCGGTGCTCTAACACGAGATGATAGATTACACACTTTGGGAATCTATCGGCATGAGTTCACGGTACGATGGTAACAATGATAACCCTGCGTGATTGTGCCCATTGTTTGCACTAGGCAAAACATCACGTGCTGGAGTTCTGAACCGACACATTGAGAAATCAAGACAGGGGTCGAATCCACTACACAATCTATGGCATGATCCTTTCAGGTGATAATAGTGAGAAGTCAACAAGGCAACAGGTACAAAGAAGCTGTTGCTTGGATACAGTCTTCTGTTCGGCATAGTACCGTAAATAGTTTTACACTGCCATGGAGGCAGACAATTTCCTGAGCTCATGCCACATGAAAAAAATCCTCGATTGCAAGACTGCTACATAAAGAATGGAGTAATAGTGTGCAAGGGAATGATTTAATTTTGCTCAAGAGTGAATGTATCTATACATATTTCACGTCTAGATAGATCCATTTTTTGACAAATCTAAGTCAGTTATTCTGAGACGGAGGGAGTACAAGATTACAAATGGTTAGCAACGGCGACGCCATTACTTTTGTTTTTCGCCATTACTAAGAAATCCACCTAGCTAAGAGCCACTTTGGGCCTCGGCGTTTACCCACAAAAATGGTTCTACCCTCCATCTAGCCCACATTTACATGCCACCAGGCCCACCAATCCACCAATTTATCGCCATGTTCCCTAAAAAAACGAATCTATCGCCATGAGTTCGCGGCACGACAGTAACAATGCAATGGAGACAAATTGCTTAATCTGAGATGTGAACAGTACAAAATTCGAAATTTTTCAGATTATTTCATATTTGTGTAGACCAAAATACAAACTATTTCGGGTTGGAAATTTACAAAACCGTATAAAATATCATTGTCAACATATATGATTTTTTGCAGAATTTTCGGAAACATTAAAATGTCGATTTAAAAAAATCAAAAATAAGGGCGCCATGGAGCCCGTGCTCCAAATGGACTTTCCGCAATGATATCACTGTGTGATTTTGCACCTTCTCTGCAGTAGGCAAAACATCACGTGCTGGAGTTCTGAACCGACACATTGAGAAAATCAAGACAGGGGTCGAATCCACTACACAATATATCGCATGATCCTTACAGGTGATAATAGTTTTTTTTTTTTTTTTTACAGCACGCAAATTACGTGCCTTTGATTTATAGAAGGCAGAACAAAGTTTTACAAGAATGTCTCAGCCTACTTAAAAGCAGACCAAACAACACCACCCAAACAACACACGGGACTACTCTCTCGCTATATGAGTTACACCTTCACCTCTAGCTCTCCTGGCAATGGACCAAAGCTTCATGTCCTCTGCCACTCTTGCCGCTAGTATATCTTCGTTGCATTGAAGACTGCTATTGCCAAAAACCCTAGCATTCCTTTGCCTCCATAACCCCCAGCAACCAGCGATGACCAGCGTGTCCAGACGCCGTCTGTCCGTCTTGGTCACCTGTTGCCTGATCGCCAACCACCAAGCTTCCAAGCGATCATCCATCCGCGGTGTTAGGTCACTGAAATTTGCACTCTGAAAACACCTCTGCCAGACCTGTCTAGAGTAGACACACTGGATCAGAATGTGGTCTGCAGTCTCCGTCTCCTGATCACAAAGCTGACAAACATCAGTTGTCTCCTGGAGCCCGTGTCGAACCCTCCGATCCGAGGTCCAAATTCTGTACTTCAACGCCAACCACATGAAGATTTTGCAAGTCGGTGTCGCCCAGGACTTCCAAACACAGGCGCCATAGCTCACTCTTACCGCACCTTGAACCAACATCCTGTATGTCGACTTGGCAGTGTAATTCCCAGTTGGAGACCACGGCCAGGTGAAGGAATCCTCCATGGCTTCATTCCTATCTAGCACGGTGATCGCTTGCCAAAGCTGCGCGCATTGCAGGGCACCAGCATGCGACAGTACCCCACACATGTCAGCCAGCCACTTGTTCCCTGTCAAAGCGTCAGCTACCGTACGACTGTTAGAAATCCTAGTGCCAACCAGGGCAGCAGCCTCCGGAGCAATGTCGCTCACCTTGCTGCCGCCAATCCACCTATCTCTCCAGAAAAGGATCCTGTCTCCCTTCCCAGCCTGAATGTGAGTCAGAGTGTCGAACACCCTACAGGCCTCCTGGTCGTTTATCATTGGAAGGCCAGACCACGGTCTGCTGACGTCAGTTCGCCTCAGCCATTCCCAGCGAACTCGCAGCGCAAGCCCGTGCAGCCGAAGATCTTTCACCCCCAGACCCCCAAAGCAGTGAGGTTTGCAAATGGCATGCCAGGCCACGAGGCATTGCCCGCCATTGACATCATCCTTTCCTGCCCAGAAAAACCCCCTCATCCAACTGTAGATATCCTCGATCATCCAGTCTGGTGCTTCAGCAACTAGCAATTGATGAATCGGCCGTGCCGCGATCACACACTTGATAAGCACCAGACGCCCAGCTCGATCAAGCAAGCCACGTTGCCACGCCGGCAAAAAATTCAGAATCCTGTCGAGAGCCGACTGCCACTCGTCCTTCGTGAGAGGCCGTAGTGCCAACTGCAGTCCCAAATATTTGATAGGGAAATGGGTCACCTCACACTGCAAGTTATCACGGACCAGCACCTCATCATCCTCCACACCTCTGATCACCGTGGCTGATGATTTGAAGTAATTGATTCGGAGCCCAGACGCTTCCCCAAAGGCAGCGAGCAACTGTCGAACTGCTTGCAGATCTTGAACAACAGGCCTCACAAAAAGCACGACATCATCCGCATATAGCGAGAGACGCTACAGCGGTGAAACACCATTGATGGGGGAGAACAAATTATGCTGAATTGCCGACGAAATCAGAGCCGTCAGTGGTTCCATGGCAATATCGAAAAGCATCGGGGAGATCGGATCGCCCTGCCGTAAACCTCTGACATGCGAAATCTGTCGCCCAGGAATTCCATTCACCAGAATACGAGTGGAGGCCGTCTTGAAAAGGAAGGAAATCCAAAGACACCAAATTCGACTAAAACCCAGCTTGCGCAAAACTTCAAAGAGAAAGGACCACGAGAGGGTGTCGAAAGCGCGAGATATGTCAAGTTTGATGAGCACACCTTTCTGCCGACGCTTGTTGATTTTGCGAGCCACCTGCTGACAAGAACGAAGTTGTCATGTAGACTCCTTCCACGGACGAACGCCGACTGATTCGGGCTGACCAAGGCACCCAGATGAGGACGCAAACGATTGGCAAGCAATTTAGAGAAAAGCTTAGAGAAACTATGGACCAAACTGATTGGGCGATAATCCCCCACCGTGGCAGCTTCAGCTTTCTTAGGAATCAGAGTGATCACGGCACTGTTCAACCTGCCAAACCCGCGGCCATCTCCCACGAACAGTTTCAGCAAGCCATTCATGATGTCCTGCTTGATCACCGGCCACGCATGCAGATAAAAGGCACCAGTAAAGCCATCCGGCCCAGGTGCACGATCCCTCGGCATATCCTTGATTGTAGCCCACACCTCTTGCTCCGAGAAAATGGAGTCTAGCTCCTGTAGGTCGAAGGTTTGGAGCCCCAGGAACTCGAGATCCAAGGTGGATTCTCGGGGAAGCATCGTACCAATTAGCCCCACATAAGCATCATGAAAGATATCCTCCTTTTGACTCTGCTCCGTGATCACCTCATCGCCATGTCTGATTGAAGGAATGAAGTTCTTGATGCGCCTACCATTAGCCACGGCGTGGAACAGCTTCGTGTTTGCATCCCCATCCTTGAGCCACCTCATGCGCGATCGCAACCGCGCCATTGTCCTCTCGAAGGAAGCAAGAGCAAGCACCGTTTGCTTCAACATCCGCAGCAACCAGACCTCAGCAGAAGAAAGAGCCCGCTGATCTTGCGCTGCCTCCAGCCTATGAATGAGCAGATTGGCCATAGCCAACTTCAGCTTCACATCGCCCACGCTCCTCTGTCCCCAAGCCTGCAGGTGGCTGGCTGTATTACGGAACAGTCTATCAAGCCGCTGGAAAGGATCCGAAATCGCCGTATCACAAACCCATCCATCCTTGACAGCTTCAGAGAAACCATCCAGCTTGGTCCAGAAGCTTTCAAACTTGAAGCGGCGTTTAGGTTGCGCACACGCATTGAGCGCGAGATGGAGGGGGGTGTGATCTGAGATGTTCGAGGAGAGAGCCTGAAGAATACAGTCCGGATGCTCCAGGTCCCAGTCCACCGACGCTAGGGCTTGATCAATGCGTGTCAAAGTTGGCGGATTCCGTCCATTACTCCAAGTAAAACGCCTGCCGTGCATATAGATGTCTTTGAGTTCATGCGAGGCAACAAACTCCTGAAACGCGCCATGCAGTTCCTATTCAGGTTGGTATTGTTTTTTTCACGCGCGCAGTATCATGTTCCAGTCGCCAATGAGTAGCCACGGCCCAGGACAGAGGAGCCTTCGCTCAGCCAGCTCATCAAGGAATTGGGCTTTCTGCGCAGCAGATTGCGGCCCATATACAACTGACAGCCACCAGATACTATTATCCACCATTATCACTTCTCCTATGATAGCATGGTTGTCGAAGCTGACATTGTGCATGGAGAGGACGGACGAGTCCCAGGCAACCAAAATACCACCACGCGTCTCCGTCGCCGGCAGGTAAACGAATCCATCAAAGGACGGACCTAAGCACTGCATTACTATGAAGTAGTCTATTACAGCCATCTTGGTTTCCAAGAGGCACACCACACTTGCCCTAAAGAGGACAAGAACTCCCTGATCGCCTTCCGTTTTACTGGATCATTCAAACCTCGAATGTTCCAGCAGATCAATTCAGCGTACAGATCCATAAAGACGCTAGTACAACACCGTCAGCGAGGCGGCTACGCCACGCTGATCGAAACTCCATGCTCTCTGTCCAGCTCGTTTTGCAACGGCATGCTCTTACCAAAGATGGCCGCAACCGTGCGCAAATGCGGTTCCTGAAGGGGGGAATCGAAGAGGTCTCTGAATTCCTTCAAGGCAGCATCGTCCACCTCCAAGTTCGCCGGCGTAATCCCCAATGCCTTTAGAAGGGCAGTTTCCGCCTCTGTCGTTTTCTTCATGGGCTTTGGCGGGGCCAAGGTTTTGGCGCTCCGAGTGTTGCGCCTGGGCGTGAATGGCTCCGCATCAGCACATAGCTTTGAAGCAGTTTGCACCTCACGGAACAGGGGAGGCGCGAGCGTTTTGAGGATGCTGGCACAGAACTGCTTTAGCCTATTGTACGCAAGCGCATCGCTGGGTGCAGCTGCAGTCTCCGCCGTGCCGGCGATCTCCTCAACGGCGACTTCCTCACGCTCTGCCTCAGCAACGGTCTCGGCAAGGCCATCAGCAGGCGAAACCACCTCCATAGCAGCATGATCCGGACGGAAGAGCTGCAGAGACCCAAGGCCCACAGACAAGGCCCCCTCCAGCCCAGTTAAGATGGCCTCCGAAGTAACCTGGGCCTCCTCACCAGGCCCATCTAGCGCCATGCCGTCCTCCTTCGAGAGTGAAACAAGGAAATATTGCTCACTCCCACTGCCAGTGGCCCCCAAACCGTCCTGCTCCAAAGGCGCCACCGGAGCCGCGCACAGACCAACAGCAGCATGGTCCGGCCCCGAAGCCACCTCGGGATCCCCTGCAGTCTTGGTCGGCGCCGCAGACAGGGAAGCATCCAGATCAGATGGAGCCGGCCGCTGCGTGTCCACCTCGGGTTGGCCCGCGCCCACCAACGACAAGCCTTCCTGTCCATTGGCGGTCAGCAGCGGTGCCGAGGGAGCCACCAGTGGCGCCGCTTCGAACGAGCTATCAGATTGTTCCACCCCAACCTCCTTTTGCAGCAGCTGTCCAGCAGAGCTTTCCATTGGCACCTCAGACTGCCTAGGGCCAACCTCTGCAGGCAGCTTATGACCCAACGGAAGGATTTGGACCTCAGTTTGAACTGGTCCGCGTTGGGCCACCCCCGACCCCACTCTGTCAGCGATAGGAGCGCCAACTGGGCCAGGGATAGGTGGCAGCATCCACCCAGCCGGCGGCGCCGCCGCCGCGGCCAAGAGACGTTGGCCGCCGCCGCGCTGCCAGACGTCGTAGCCGGCACCGCTCGCGGAGAAGTCACCGCGTCTGTCCGGCACGCCCGCCGTCCAACCTGGGCTGCGCGTCGTCCAGTAGCCCTCCTCACCTCCGAAGCTTCCGAGGTCCGGCAAGCCACTTTGGCCGCTCCCCGGCGAGCTTGGACCGAGGACAGGAGCTTCCGGAACATGGTACTGCTCCACCCTGGACACATGAATCAGCACACGGTACCACAGCAACCCACGCTCCGTATCACGGCCCCGGGGGCGCGGCACCGCAGCTTCCATGTCGAAGTTCGCCGGCTCCGGCACCCAAAGGTCTCTCTCCGGCGGGATCAGCACAGCGTCCGCCGTCCACCCCTTCAGCCGAAACGTGCCCAAATCAGTCCTATCCGCCGTCTCCGGCGCCAGCTCCTCCACGGTGCAAGAGGTATCCAGCAGGTGTTCGACCGTGGAGCGCGCCCACGCGTGCGGCGGGATGCCCTCCAGAGCAAGCACCACTCTGGACCTGGCCACCCGACGCACCGCCTGTGCCAGCCTGTTCCATGGCCTGGAAAACAGCGTGAAGTACTCGTGCGTCAGAGACGTCTTCGCCATGACACGATCACGGAGCTCGCCGGTGGAGAAGACGACCAGAAAGTCCTCCGGCTTGAAGCAGTGCACAGAGAACGTGCCCTTGGGGATGTTGGCCTTGCTGATGAGCGCTTCCTCCACCTGCCTGCGCGACACACTCGGTCGCGCCCCGCCGATGTACATGACCAACGCGTGCTGCAACCGGCGCTCGAGCTCAATCAGCTCCGCGCTCCGTGGGATGATGCACGGCAGTGGCGACGGAGCCGCAGCCGAACTCGCCTCGACCTGCTGGAGCGCAGGCCAGTCCATCCTTGCGACCTCACCCTCACCCGAACGAGCGGGTGGCTGCGGCAGGGGGCCGATACGTGCCTCATCGGTCGCGCGCCGATCCTGGCCGCCAGGCTGCAGAGCAGCAGGCGAGCCATGACCGCGCGTTCCCGGCTGCGACGCACCAGCCGCACCGCGACATGCCGCCACACGGCAAGCCACCATGGCCAAAGCCTTGCGGCGAAGCTCTTCCTCCGATTCAGGGCTCCGAGGTCGCTTGCAGCCCCCAGATCCATGCCCTTCATCACCACAACGGATGCAAACCATCAAGTTCTTGCAAGACCACTTGAAATGGCCCTCCTGGAGGCACTTGTAGCACTTACCAAACATCTCCTGTGACGGCGGCCTGGGGCGCGACCCCGGAGACGCACGCCGACGTTGTTCTTGCTTGCGCCGCCGCCAGAGCGCCTTCCTTGAGGGCTTGGGCTGCTGCCATACGAGCCGATCTTGGATCCGGCGGCCAGGCTGCGCCGGGGCAGCGCCCGAGCCAGCAGGCACGCCAGAGCCAGAGTTGATCTCCCGCATCGATGAGGAGCCCGAAGATGAGGAGGAAAGGCCCAGCCCGGACACCACCGGCCTCACCGAGGACACGGACTCCGGGCTCGCCGGCACCGAGGGGGTTCCGGTCGGCCTTCCCAGAGGAGCGGCGGGGCTTGCCATGCGCACGCGAGGAAGGACGCGATTTGGTTGGACGCCGTGGCCGGAGTGGCCGGCGGCGGATCTACAGGCTCGCGCGAGGGAGAGCCAGAGCTCGAGGGAACAGGTGATAATAGTGAGAAGTGAACAGAGCAACAGGTACAAAGAAGCTGTAGCTTGGATACAGTCTTCTGTTCGGCATAGTACAGTGAATAGTTTTACACTGCCATGGAGGCAGACAGTTTCCTGAGCTCATGCCACATGAAAAAAAAAATCCACAAGACTACTACATACATGATGGAGTAATAATGTACGAAGGAATGATTCTCATTTTTTATATGAACACCTCAATCTCAATGGAGATCCCGTCAAGCCTCCATTTACAAACCAATCGACCAAAATCACGAGACCTTCTAAAAATCAATCAAAGTCCACTCCATTCCAGTTTCCTCAACTGGGATGAGCTAACAGCAGAGGCAATGTACCTCAATTTATTCTGTGTCTTTTTGCTTCATCCAAGAAACAAATCAATCTCAATCAAACCGGACTCCAACCACCCGTTGTCACCGCCATCCACGACAGTGTTTCTCCATGATCATTTAACGGAGAAGGGCAGACAGTTCGGTATTTTGGTCCAAGAAAGCTGTAAAACCAAGCCGTCTTGGGCATCTAAGCTCACGCATAAGAAAATAGGCACACGATAAGCTTATCTCCAGAAGAAGTAGAACAAAATTAGCAGAACCAGCGCAATCAAAATCTGATCTCTGAGAGGAACTGTCTTGGGACGGTCAATGCAGCTAGCGTGCCGACCAACCTCACCAATATGCTGGTCTCCTGGAGAGTACAAGAGTTCCAGAGACATGAACGGGTTTGGTTCATCGGTCAGCTCAAATAGTATCTCGCCAACAGCGCTCTTGAATTCCCCATTGGACCATTCCTGAGTTCAGAGCAAACATTGTCATGCGACATAACTGGAGTTGGAAAACATACATGGGACAAACAGGGTTCAGAGCAAGCACTGCCTATACTTAACAGTTGGTACAGAACATTATGGCGTAAATGGGCCAAACTTGGTATGTATTATGAACAGTCATTTCATTCAACAAAAAATTAACTAGTTCCAGTTAATCCTCTCAAAAAATAATTAGTCCCAGTTAAGTGAAACTATGGCATGATTTGGCATACCTGAATCTGCTTGCCAACTGTAACTAGCACAGAGCGGCCGGCAAATTGAAGAAGGTTGAGCCGCCCTGGTTCCGGAGGCAAATTTCCTGATCGCGTCCAGAGAGGTGGGCGCTCAAAGCGTACGAGTTTGGACGATTGGTGCTGCCAAACTCTCCCCAAGATGTTTCAACTTGTTACAGTTATACAATGTTAGACACAGAACCGATGGAGCTTCTCTAGGCAGAGTAACATCGCTCGGATTCTTGAAATTATCAGAGAGGACTCTGACCACACATCTTGCGAGATCCTCCATTTTAGATACGACAACATCCATCTTCTCCCTAGCAGCAGTGGGAGATTTCATGTCAGGACATTTGAGATGAATCTTGAAATCACATCCTGTGCCTAACACGCTTTTATCAGGGTATTTATTTGATGTTTTGGCTTGATTGAGTAGCTTTTGCTTCATAAAACCATTAGTGTCATCTGCATTTGAAGATTACTAGCTATTTGTAGAAGATTTCCTGAGTAAATTGATCTTCGACAAAGGGACAGGCTTGTTACGTGTCACGCATATTTAAAAGACTTCCAGACCAGTTCATTTCTGCAGACTCGGTATATTCAGCATTTCAGCTTCGTTTTTTGCTGTATGTCTACATGAACAGTTGAGAGAGGCGGAAAGGCGAAAGGGAGAGTCCCCTGTTCCTGCGCTCCGACGACGGCCGGATCGGCGGTTCCCTCCCTCTCCGGCCGTCCGTGCGGCGGTGGGAGAGTGGAGGAACCTCCGATCCGTGCCCGAGGCCTGTAAATAGTAGGGTTAGCAGTAGGTCTCCCGTCGGCGCGGCTGGGGTGGGGATGGCGGCGGCGGCGTGGAATAAGTGTGCTGGAGTTCGATCCCCACCTTGGCGGCGCTCTGCGGAGCGGTGCCGGCGTTTCTCCGGCGTGGTTTCCTCCCGGATCGGCGGATCCGGTGAGGTTTCGTGCTCTGAAGACAGTCATCGCGGCGGAGGTGGCGGCTGGCTTCCGGAGCTTTTGTCCCTCGCCCCCTCCTTCGTCTTGGTGGGGCTCCTCCTGGCCATGCCATGGGGGTTCTGGGGGTGGTGCGGGAGGGAGCTAGTGCCTGGCGCTGGCTGGCTCCTCCGCGTGTACAGGAGAAGCTTCTGTGGGATCTCGGTGGTCTCCGTCGACTTTCGGTGCGTTCTTCTGGTTCCTCTGGCCAGCCATGGCGGCGTGGGCTGGTGGGACTCCGTCGGCGCGCTCTGCTTCAATCTCGTCGTGCTCCTTCTTTCTCCGGCCGGCCGTGGTGGCGAGGGGGGAAGTTGTGGTCAAGGCGGGTTTTCGGCGGCGGCTCCGGCAAGCCCTTCTCGAGTTCAGTGCAGGGAAAGGTGGAAGATTGGTGGTTTCGGAGTGGAGGCGCCATGGCCGTATTCTTTCAGCGTCCTTCGGTTCCGTCGCCTGCGGCGGGCGGCTTCTGCGGCCTTCTACATGAGTGGGGTGCCTCCTCCCCGGGGTTGGTGGCGGCCTGGGACCTTCCTCTCCGGTGTTGCGTCGGCGATGAAGTTCATCCACAGGCGGTGCGGTGGTTCAGCGTTCGGCCTCGCGTTTCTTCAGGCTTCGCTGTTGTGCTGAGCTCTTGGGTTTGTTCGTCTGCGTATTCCGGTGCTTTTTATTTCTGTGTTGTATTTGTGGTGAATACGCAGTGTGGATTCCTTCAAAAAAGAAAAGAAAAGAATACAGACCTGCTATCACGCTAACAATCTATGACGGTCAGTTATCAACTTTATCTTGATCAACCACATATAGTTATATTCTTATTTTGGCGATTTTCAGTTCTAATTCCGCTTGCAAAAGAGCTCTAAAGCTCACATTCAGTTGCAACTTGCTCGTCTATCTGCAGCACACATTGACCACAAGAGTAGCTCCAAACGCGAGGAGGCTTGTACAAAAAAAAAAAAACGCGAGGAGGCAGCAAAGAGACAAAACTTACTACAAGGTGGTAGCATGAAGAAAGAATCACCTGAACGCACGGTACGTCGAACCGGGCAGAGCCGCCTCCAGCATCCGATCCACGCCGGAGCTCACCGGCCAGGGCAAGTACAGTTCCTCCCCGACCACCCGATCCCTCCTCCGAAACAACCTGCCCATATCCCTCTTCACCTCCTCCGGCGCCCCGAACACCGCCTCCGCGGCCTCCACGGCCGCGTGCACCTCGCCGGCTCCGATCGCCCCGCCGACGCGGAACGCGCCGGCTTCCGAGGCGGCGCCAACCGCCGTCCACGCGGCGGCCGTCTCGCCGGACAGCAGGTCCTGCGCGGGGATTTCCGGCGCTGGAGGAGGTGCCGGGAAGTGGAAGCGCTTCTGCTTCAGGGGCAGGGTGAGGTTGGGGACGCGCTGGGAGGCCTCGAGGAACTGGGCGAGGACGAGCTCGTCGGCGGCCGCGGAGCGCGCGCCGCGGGCGGTCCGGATCGGCGTCGGCGGCGGCGCGCGGGTGCGGATGCGCGGGCGCCGCGGGGCCCTCGTCGAGGACGTAGCCGTCATGGTGGCGCCGGCCGGTGATCGGGCGGAAGGTGTCAAGGTGCTGCTGCTTGATCGTCCAGGCTGGTGGAGGTTGCGTGGGTTTAAAGAGACGGTGGGGACGGGAAGGCGTCGTGGGGCAACTGAAGCCGTTGGATGGTGCACAGACGCTCCGATGCGGCCGCGTTTTCGATTCGTGGGGAGAGAGGTGGTGGGAAAGTGGCGACAGCACGACGACGACCGACGACTTTTGAGAGGACGGCGAGTCTCCACTGGGTGTAAACGGCATGGGGATCACCGGAGACAAAGCTTGTTGTTTTCAGAAACGAGACAGCTTACAGTTTTTTGTTCAGAAACGAGACAAGGTTAAACAAGACTGAAATTGACACAGGACGAAACGCTTGACTAAATTTGGAACTAAAAGCTCGATAATCTCTTGCTGTCTTCTCGCGAAATCAATAGGCCAATCGATAGTACTCGGGATTGCATCGATGCTACGGAGTAACATTTGAAGAGTTTCTCCACTTTTTTTCGATAAAGACTAAAGAGTGGAGTTTCTCCACTGCTACAACCATGTCCAACGATCTGCTGCTGAAATCACATACACAAAGACAATAATACCCGGCTTGATATACAAGCTAAACGCACACTGGTGAATTCTGCGCTAACATCTACAATCTTGGACACGGCTTACTAAACAATTCCATTTTCTGTAATTTCCTGTTATTGCCTTATTGGTGCAGTAAGAAGCATAGCATTATTAGAAGAAATGAGTGCTGTCAGGATACATGTAACTAAAACTCGGTACACTTTCAGGACGAGCATGTCCACACAGACATAGGCGGGCAGTTCATTCCCACAAGCAATCTCAGCACATTTGAAAACACTAAACTACTCACTCCGTTCGGAAATAGATGTCTTACCTATCTCAAAATTTGGATGTATGTACACACTAAAATATGTCTAGATACATTCATATTTTGACAAACCTAAGACATCTATTTCCGAACGGAGGGAGTAGAATCAGGCCAGATTTTTCAACGCAAGGTAACTGAAACAAGTTGGGTAAAAAATCATATGAAACTGCAGGTAACTAAATGAAAAGCAGCAGCAACAGCAAGTGGTGCCTGCTGAGTAATAACATATAGATAGCTGATAGTACGATTTGTCCATAACCATAACATAGGTTCCATAAGTGATGCTGAAAACTAGGTAGCCTTAAACCATACATAGCAACAGGCCTACCCACATAACAGGTTTTTCGATCCAGTACCTACATGCTAGAAACTTCTACGGCAAGAGCTGAACTGTCAGAAGCGGAGCACGAGAAATCGAGGAGGCTAAGTCAGGTGCACATTGGGAGCTGGAGCACCGGTACCCCCACCGACACCACCAGGACGAGGAGCTTGGCCCCCGGGTCTCTCCTCCTGCAAAATGAAACTATTAGTTACACAGCAAATGAAACATATGTTGGCAAGTATGCATACAATGAACATAAGAAGGGCAAACAATCGACAAATGCTCCATGTATAGGCAACACAAAGGATGAAACCAAATTGTATCTTGGTAGCCTCAGCAAAGTTGCCCCACAAAACAATGAGACTGAGCAAAATAAAACCTCGATTTGTAATTTGTCAGGCAACAAAAACACATTGTGATATAAAGTTATTTCGGAACTGTTAGCATTGATGTTCATCCATTTAACCGTGAGGTTAGCAGAAGTGTTGAAACATCCAACATCGAGCACCATAGTGGCAACAGGGAAAAAGAGAGAACCAGAAAACTGTTGGTAGCCTCGGCAAAGTTGCCCTCCTAACTGCAGAACATTCGTAATGATGTCCAAAACTGAAGATAATATCATTATGAGGATATGACAGAACGAGAACTAAATAAGCATAGTCGAAACAAAGGCAAATTGCACAACTCAATGTAACTAGAACATCTGTAGGAAAACATAAATTCTAGAGACAATTTCAACTATATTATTATGATCCTTGGTTGGCAAATAGCTAACCAAATGGTAAATAAGAAGAATAACAACACTAAAAGCAAACTACAAAGTTGATGCAACCATATCAAGCAATCAAGCATTCAGGTGACAGTAAAAGGTACAAATATATATACAAAGGAGCACATACCCTGGCAAGTATGCGTACCATGAACCTAAGAAGGACAATGGCCTTGAGCAAACAATTGACAAATGCTATAAATATAGGCAACATGGAGAACGAGAAACCAAATTGTATCTACGAGCCTCCGCAAAGTTGCCCCACAAACAAACCTTGAGACTAAGCAAAACCAATTATTTGTAATTTGTCAGGCAACTAAAACAGTGTAAGTTGAAGTTAATTCAGAACTGTTGGCATGGATGTTCATCCATTTAACCATGAGGTTAGTAAAAGTGTTGAAGCATCCATAAGGCGATGCACCATATTGGCAACAGGAAACTGAGCAAAACCATGATCTGTAATTTTTCAGGCAACTAAAACACAGTATCATATGGAAGTAATTTCAGAACTGTTGGCATGTATGTTCATCCATTTAACCACAGGGTTAGGAAATGTGTTGAACTTAACATCCAACACAGAGCAACATATTGGCAAAACAGGGAAAAAGAGAGAACCAGATTAACGGTTGGCTATCCCGGCAAAGTTGCCCTCCTAACTACAGAACAATCTATCCAAAACTGAAGTGTCACTTACGGAAACAACTCGATAATATCGGTATGAGGATATGCTAGAAAGACAAGGTTGCCTCACAAAATCCCAATGATGAGATCTTGTAACAAACCACACAAGCAGATCTCGATTTAACTAAGTAAACATATGTTTGCAAGTAGCGTACCATGAACCTAAGACGGTCGATGAGCTTGAGCAAACAATCGATAAATGTTATAGGGAGAACGAGGAAACCAAAATGTATCAAGGTAGCCTCAGTAAAGTTGCCCCGCAAACAAAACCATGAGACTGAGCAAAAAACAACTATTTGTAATTTGTCAGGCAACTAAAACACAGTGTCATATGAAGTTATTTCAGAACTGTTGGCATGGATGTTCATCCATTTAACCATGAGGTTAGTAAAAGTGCTGAAACATCCAACTGGGAGCACCATTTTGGCAACAGGAAAAAATAACTGTAGGTAATCTCGGGAAAGTTGCCCTCCCAAGTACAGAACATTCGTAAGGATGTCCAAAACTGAAGCGTCTCTTACAGAAACAACTCGATAATATCATTATGAGGATATGGCAGAAACATAAATAGATAAACATAGTAGAAACAAAGTAAAATTGCACAAATCAATGCGACTAGCACATCTGTAGGGAAAAATAAGTTCCATAAACGATTTCAACTGTATATCATGATCCTTGGTTGGCAAATAGGTAACCAAATGGTTAACTAAGCAGAATAAAAAACAACACATTTATTCTAGTGAATCAACACTGTTAAAATAGTTCTATCAACCAACTATCCCAAAAGTCCGAACTGATTGGAAGAGGTGATATGATATACTTAACACCCCCCTTCACACCCGACATGGGCAACACCTCCCCTTGAGACTTGAACCCGACCAGGGCGCTCATAGAAATTGGGGATTAAATGGTGCGGGGACAAGACTTGAACCTGAGACCTCAGGCGCTCACAGGTGTTAGAACACCTCTACCAACCAACTGTCCAACAGTCCGAACTGATTGGAAGAGGTGATATGATATACTTAACACCCCCCCCCCCCCCCCCCCCCCTTCACACCCGACGTGGGTAACACCTCCCCTTGAGACTTGAACCCGACCCGGGCGCTCATAGAAATTGGGGATTAAATGGTGCGGGGACAAGACTTGAACCTGAGACCTCAGGCGCTCACAGGTGTTAGAACACCTCTACCAACCAACTGTCCTACCAGTCCGAACTGATTGGAAGAGGTGATATGATATACTTAACACCCCCTTCACACCCGACATGGGTAACACCTCCCCTTGAGACTTGAACCCGACCCGGGCGCTCATAGAAATTGGGGATTAAATGGTGCGGGGACAAGACTTGAACCTGAGACCTCAGGCGCTCACATGTGTTAGAACACCTCTACCAACCAACTGTCCTACCAGTCCGAACTGATTGGAAGAGATGATATGATATACTTAACACTATCAACCAACTATCCCAAAAGTCCGAACTGATTGGAAGAGGTGATATGATATACTTAACACCCCCCCTTCACACCCGACGTGGGTAACACCTCCCCTTGAGACTTGAACCCGACCCGGGCGCTCATAGAAATTGGGGATTAAATGGTGCGGGGACAAGACTTGAACCTGAGACCTCAGGGCTCTGATACCATGTTAGAATAGTTCTATCAACCAACTATGCCAAAAGTCCGAATTGATTGGAAGAGGTGATATGATATACTTAACAGATAGAATACTTAACATATACTTAACACCTCCCCCCCCCCCCCTCACACCCGACATGGGTGTGGAAAGAAGAAATCAGCCATCCACATGTGTGGATAAATGGCTGGAGAAAATGCGGGGGTTGAGACTCGAACCCGAGACCTTGTGCTCTGATACCATGTTAGAATAGTTCTATCAACCAACTATCCCAAAAGTCCGAACTGATAGGAAGTGGTGATATTATATACTTAACACCCCCCCCCCCCCCCCACACACCTGACATGGGTGTGGAAAGAAGAAATCAGCCCTCCACACGTGTGGATAAATGGCTGGAGAAAGTGTGGGCTCTGATACCATGTTAGAATAGTTCTATCAACCAACTATCCCAAAAGTCCGAACTGATAGGAAGTGGTGATATTATATACTTAACAAGCACTACGAGAACAAGACAAGTTGACGCACCCATATCAAGCAATCAAGCATTCAGGTGACAAGAAAAGGTACAAAGATAAACAGGGAGCCCATACCCTGGGGCGGAAGGGTCGCGGCGGCGGTGCGCGGTTCTTCCGGTCCGCACGGGAGCGCACACGAACCTGGTGCTTGTGGATCGCACAGCCCACGCACCAATGTTGCTTGTCATACAGCTTGGGAAGAACGTAACCTGCAAACGAAAAGAACAGGGGCGAGGTCGGCCATCACTGATCCAACAGCTGAAACCCTAAAGGAAAAAAGATCAAAGGACGAAGAAGCTGTACCATCAAAGAGGCATGCCTCCTTGAGATCTCTGATGGCCGCCAGTTCCACGATGTTCGACACCCGGAAACGTTTTATCGCCTTGTCCTGAAAATTCACCACAATCAAGAATCAACAGACTGAGATTCGCACACAAGAGACGCTTTTGGACAAGGGACGCGTGATGGAATGGAACCTACCTTGGGGACGCACTTGGAGCAGTTGAAGCACCGAACGAGCTTGACGTGGCCGCGGCCATGCTTGTTGCGGCCGTGGTTCCGGCGCTTGACCGTCATGGCGAGGGCGCGAGGTCGGCGGCGGCGTCTTCGAGAGCTCCGAACTCCGAAGTCTCCGGCTTGGTCTGGTCCTTGTGTAGTGTTTTTTTTTAACAAGTCCTTGTGTAGTGTAGTGTAGGGTTGTCCGCCAGGCGGCGTGGCTTTATATAGCGGTGGCCAGTAGCCCGATGCCATCCACACCGTCCGTCCACCGATCTACGCTCCACGTTTGCGGAGTTCGTGAGTGGAAGCAAAAAGGCACATTCTTTTTTTTTTGAAGGGAAATACGTATATTAGGTCGTAGACAAATGTAGTACAACAGACGTACATACCCATGAGATACGGTCCAGAAGGATCCGTAGAGCCATACAAATTGCAAGGAAACCCCTGACGAAAAACAAAAATACAACCAGGTCCTTAGGGTTCACTGCAACATCCGGCCAACACCGCCGTCCGTCACCGACGCCGACGCTCGACGCAGAAGAAGGACGGCGACCAGCACATCCAAGATCGAGGGAGCCCCATCGCCCTAGGGCTTTATGAACCACCAGAAGGAGCAGAAGAGCCCACATATCGCTGTGGCGTGCGGGTCGGGGAACATCCCCAGGCTCGATCTCCAGATCCAGCAGCTCCGGCCGCCGTCGGCGAGGAGCAGCGCAAGATCCGCCACCGTCGGACCACACTCCCAGTAAGGCCCGCCGAATCCTCCAGCCCGCCGCCAGCCTCAGAAGACCAGCAGCATCAGCTCCAGCACACCCATCTCCTTCATCCCGACGGCGCCGGAGAAGACACCGCCGCGGCGCGGTGAAGAAGGAGCAACAAAAGTCCACAGTGGGGCCGTCACCACGCCGCCGACCACACCAAGACAACCTAGCTCTGCCACTCCTTGCCATCACGCCACGGTGACGACGAGAGGAAGAAGCAGAGCACACCGGTCGCGACGGCGGCGTCAGTCGACCACCACCGCCACGAAGACCTAACAGAATAGTAATAACTACTATCTATACACAGATCCGGCCGGCTATTCCACCCCCCTCCCCTCACCGCCGGCACCGGGGCCGACGAGAGAGAGGAGGGCGGCGAAATCGCCGGCGGAAAACACCTTCGCCCTCCGGTCGCCTCTCTCTTTTACTGTAGAAAGAGATAGGGGAGGGGAAAGAGAGAGAAAAAGGCACATTCATTGTGCCTCCGCTCCGCCGCAGGTGGCAACTGAGATGAGGTGAGGAGAAAAAAAACAGCTCAGGAAACTCTGTCCACGTGTGAAAAGAAAGAAGACCCGTATTCGTTTTCTTTTTTTCTGAAAGAAAAAAATTGTATTCCATTACTAGTTTCCTGAGTTCCACAGTTCATTACAAATTCGGGAAAATGGCCCAACCAAGTCTCATAAATATTATTGTTCAAAAAAATCTTACTATAAAATCTTATTAATGACTCCATGCGCAGGTAGAGTGTGTGCTGCATTGTTACGAGACCTTGTGTCTTGTACACACATTAAGATTTGCTTCGCAAACAGCCAATTTGCAAATTTACAAACATTGAAACTAAATTTGCAAAAACCAACCACTATGTTGGACAATAATCGAAAAGGTTTTCTAGTACGGTGATATTGTGACCTGGACTTTTGGCTCTCGGGTGCAACACACTCTGATATACCGAAATAATATTTAGAAAATCAAAACATTGTCAAAAAATTCTGAAATTTTTTACACTCAAAGATTACCAAGTGTTCTACTCGTGTAATTTTTTTTGGATAGTAGATAATTCTCGTTTAATTCTGGGCAAAAAAGTGAAATTTCTGACAAATATAGCGTGTATATAGCGCTACTTTAGGTAAATCTTTTATCTAGGGTGCAATAAAAGTCATTTTTGGCAAAAGTTTTTGTACGTTACAATACTTGGTAACCCGAATATCAGTTTCAGAGTTTTTTGAACTTTTCTGAATTTTTTTTTTAAAAAATTGCATATCAGGGTATATGGTACTCATGTTCTCCAAGATATTTTCGGGTGATATTGCATATAGTTTATATGCACTAGTTAGTGTGCACGTGCACCGTTGCACGCACATCTTTGCGTCAACACCACAATATTTTTCTTGTGTTGTCCCTATATTTTAACATGGAAAACGTCTAAATAGTCACGGCTCCTTTCCAAATGTTCAAGCCTCTCCCGAAGGTAGTCACGGCTCCTTTCCAAATGTTCAAGCCTCTCCCGAAGGTGTTGGCAGCTAGACTGCTAGAGATTATCGCACTGACAGTTTACCCGTACCAATTCTAATGTCTGTCCATGAAACTACTGGAAGTGAGCGGCATGTGCTACCTGCCTCGGTCAATAGTATAATGTTTGTTCTGCGACCAACAATATTTCATGAACCATGTTATCCAAAGGAAGAGCTTCCGGTGAAATTCACATTAGTACAAACCATGATACCGACAAAATTGTAGGTACTTTTACAAATATCTAATGTTGTTTTATTTTGCATCTTGGACAAGAAATACGGATTTGTCCTTGTGGAACTGTAGCAAGGGATTATAAAAACATCTACATATATCTGCCCAGGCACATACTACAATGTTGGTAAGAACTTGGCAATAATATGTACCATGATCAGACGATCAGGATTCTTGGCACCTAGATTATCCAATTGAGAACAGATAAAAGTGGATCCGTGACTGCTAATCAGCGGGAACATATCCTATTTATCGATAGAGAACCCCATACACCATGAAGCTTCCTCCATAAATCCTTCGGCGTTTCAAACCTGTAGAAGGTTTAAGTGGCAAGTCATAAATAAGCAATATGATGTATGCCACGAAAAGCAAATAAAGATTGAGTTTTCACATTAGAGAGACAATGCTTGCTCAGCGTATGCACTGCTTTCTCTGGTCCCTCCAAATACTTCTTCAATTGACTATGAATCTAGTATTGTCACACAACTTAATGATGACATACAGTCATGCAAGAATCGGGAAATATATGTAATTGCAGCCAGCACACATTATGAACATAGAAATTTTAAGACTATCATCTACCAAGTGTGCATGGCTCCAAAAAAAAATTTGCAGTCGCGCCATATATAAAAAATCCTAATCGCAATAATATTTTCAAACAAGTAACACAGATTTTGTTTGCTGAGGAACCTTAGCTTTTGACAAACACGATTGTCTTATATGACAAAGGATGAGAAATGATACTTCATGAACTGTACTGTAGTCGGTATTATCTTCCAAAAACTGCTGAATCGAAATCGTCGACATCCAAATCAGACTAAGCATTTCATGCGTCTTGTAACAGCCCAAAGTTGAAAACCTAAAAAAAAACGAATAAAATTTCCACTTTTGTGTTGCATTGCATCATGGCATTCATTTTAAGTTGATAAACAACACATTAAGTGGGTTGGCATCATGTTAAAAACAAAATGCCAAACTTGTTTAACAACTTTCAAAACAATGAAAGCACTCCAACTTGCAAAACACATACTTGACATCTTATATTTGTCAAGGAAGTTCCAAGATTTCAAAAATAATACTTTGCACTTGTTTTGATTTTAAGAAAGGAGCAACATTTGTTTTTAGCAAATTACTCTATTTTCAACCCTATGAATAAATGTTGTCAAAAACATTTTATTTTGAGACAACAAAATTTGTGGAGCTTCTTCATCATATGGGGAGGCAACCCAAATTTTACCAGATTTTTATAAAATGTGTAAGTGCCTTATTTAAATCGTGGAAGTGCTGCTGTAGTTTTAAAAAGAAACAGCACAGGGACCTGTTTGTGATGATTTCAAAATCTCCAGGGGGTTCCCTGCAAAACTGCTTTTCCTCTCTCTCCTCTCACCTCTCACTCGCGCGCCATGCCGCCGTGGCCTTGCCGCACGCTGCCGCTCCAGGGCCCCCCTTACTCTGCCCTTCTCCGCGAGGAGACCGAGCCACGCTGCTCACCTGCTCCTCTGCTCCCATCCCTCACTCGCTCCCCTCTGCCCCGTTCCTTCTGTTTCCGCTCCCATGGCGAACCGGGCCGCCGCCGTTGACCGCCGCTTCGCCGCCATTCGAGCTCGCCTCGAGCGAATCGAAGTAGACCCGCAGGTCCGCCGCGCCGTCCTCTACGACCCCGCCCGAGGAATCGCGCCGAGCCGCCGGAAATCGGCCGCGCCACCCGCGGCCATCCCAGCTCCGCCGCGCCATGGCCGTCCTCGCCGCCGTCGACTGAAGCAGCCCCAGGCCAAGCCAGGACCGCCACGAGCTCTGCCGCACCGTCTTCTCCTTCCTCGCCACTGGAATCGAGCTAGGACGCCGTGTAGCTCCGGGAATCGCCCGCGCCTTCCGCACCTTCTTCGACCACGGCCGCCGCCCCGCCGTGCGAATTGACGCCGTCGCTGCTTCCCCAACCTCGCCGCCTTCCCCAGGAGTCGAGGGTGAGCACCACGCATCGCTGGCCTTTCCCCTCCCCTCTATCGCCCTGCGTCGCCGTCTCCCCGCAGACCCATGTGCGCCACCGTGCCTTTCCGCTCAATCGGAATTTCCGAGTCAGAAGAGCTTCGGATTTTCCGAATAAAGACAGTACGGGGTCAGCTTAAGTCCTTAACCAAATTTGGAGCTGGTGGTGTTGATCGGAATATCCGAGTTTTGCATGGTTCGGATAATTCGAGTTTAGCCATTACCGTTTTCTTCTGGGTCCTTAGCCAAATTTCGACTCTGCAATTCGATCGGATAATCCGGGTTAGAAATAAATCGGAAAATCCGAAATTGTCCAGTACTTAATGAATTTCCTAATTCTTTCTTTCCCCAAATTAGACAACTAATTTTCACTTGTTGTTTAACATAATTTGTAAACGACATACTTAAAAGAGGAGTTAAAATTTTTAAAAGAACATATTTAAAAAAGTAATTCATAAAAGTAATAACTTTTTACCCGGACATCAGAAAAATGTGTTCGAGATACCAAAACGCTCAGAAAATTGTGAGCTACCCAAAATCATCATCATCATGCATAATTGATCACAATTACAATAATGTACTCTAGTAGTATTAGAATCACTAAGATAAATATGAGGGTAGTCCAAATAATACCAAATTATTTGGGACGCTCATTTAAATTGATGACCATGTCTAGGATCTCATAGTTGCATTAAAATGTCATATCATCATTTTTTGTATGCATTGCACAATTGCCATGTGTTGATTGTTGTTTCCTTTCCGGTGTTGTTGTGCTTCGGTAAATCAAGGAGCTGAAGTGCCACCACCGTATCGTGACGACCCGTATTACCAGCCGTATCAACAAGGCAAGCGTAACCCCCCTCTGAGCATGTCTTATCCTAATTTCCGCAAATATTTTCTCCACTATAATATTGCATGCGGTTCTAAATGTCAATTTACTTGGATTAGAGTATCCTATAGTTGCATTAAGATTCCGATGCCAATTACCTGTTTCCCCTCCTATTATCCATAGGATTGTATTGTTGGCCTGAAATACTTAACTATGCTATGTTGATGCTTAGCCATGCTTAGTTAAATGCTTAGCCGTCCGATGGATACTTCATGTTGGAAACAGGTTGTTGAAGTGTTCAGATGATGGTGGAGAATTTGTGGTGACAGGTAATAAAATGCTTAAAGGTGGGGATGAGAGGCCACTTGGTATGGTGGTGCTTTGTCTCGTTCCTGTCGCCTAGGTGCGAGTTCTTTACCTCTTGAACCAAGAATGAGCGCGCTTCCTTTCGGTGGGCTATATGGAACCCCCGTCGACCAACTAACTTGAGCGGGACTAGCCAGGGTCCTCTAGTTTGGGTTTCCATTTGCGTGTGCGTTGAGATGGTGACCAAGACTGGGATGAGGATGGCAGTGTTAGGAAAATGAGTGGCCACGGAGCACGGTGTCGATGATCCGCTGCTTCGTCCTCACTGATGATCCTGGGTTAGTCCTTAACAAGGTAAAGGTTGTAACCGTTCCCATTCAGCCGGCTTTCCCCGGAAGAGAGCTAAAGCGTAGGCAATGAGCCGGGCGGTACCGAAGGTAAACACAGTGCACCCCTGCAGGGATAAATCTTTTCGAAAAGCCGTGTCCGCGGTTATGGACGACTTGGGGAGTGAAGGTAGGATCATAGAATAACTTTAACGGAATGATTAAAAACTGGGTACTAGAGGTACCACTCAAGATTGAAAGGTCGACTTCCTCGAGGGTGATTCGAGGAGGTGCCTTTGTAGAACAGGTACTTTGATGATGGTGGTTGATCTCTGAGAAAGGTGATCAAAGAAAAGAGTTACTTCTTACCCCTTTTCAAAATAATCTGATTAGTCGATGCCATGGAGTGTGTTTTATAAATAAAATCAGCTTTATGCAAAACAGCCATAAAACCTTTGAAAGCCAATCATGGAGCATATATTAGCTCTTAATCTTGCGAGTTCGTCGAACTCAACGTCATTTGCTTATTTTCAGGAGAGGACTTCACCGACCTCGAAGGTGGGTTCTTTGTGGACGTCGACGAGTAGTCTGGGGTTCCCAGGCGGCAGCTTGGGACATCCCGGAACAGCTGGCGCTGGATGTTTATCTGCAGGCCTCTTAGGCCATAATTTGGTTCTTGTTGTTTAGAACAACGCCCTTCGCTTCCGCTTGATGAAATGTTGGGTCTGTGACCTCTGTTTGTCCTTTGCTATCTTTCTCTATTATAAGAGTTGCCTTATAATGTTTTGTGTCGTAGAGTCTGTGATGTGCCAGTTGTTCCACAAGTCTTGATCTCTCTATTATGCTTTGATAGTGTGTCTGGTGGTAACGGATAACCGGGGACACAGTATCACTGTATAGTAGTCGGGTCGGGGCACCACAAGTTGGTATCAGAGCAGTACTGCCTGTAGGAAACCCTTCTACTGGTCGACGTTGAGTCTAGTGTTTGTGAAAATATTTTAACCTAAAAATGAGTTGTGAAAACCATCTTAGGATTCTTTTTACTCCTTACCTGGTTACACTCTAATCTCGGAGCAATCTTATCTCGATTTGAGTTTAAAAGTTTTTCCTTCTCATCTGTTACTTCAAAATGATTAGGAATCTCGGGGTTGGACTTCTCACCTGTTACTTGAGTGTTATGTGCCCAGTTGCTCCCGCCGCGCTACAATCCGATGTCAGCTCAGATGTTTGAACCCTGTTATCCGTACCTAGTCTAATCCTTGCTCCTTTCTTCGGGTTTTAACCCAAGGACTTGAACATAAGGTCCCGGATTGTGCCAACTAGAGTGTGTTAAGTTGGGATTTCTTAACTCTCGCTAGTAGTACATGATGCTGATCTTCAACCCAAATCTTTTCCGTGGTCTGTGTGGTAAATGGTTGAACCTTAAATTACCGCACCTCAGCTGGTTATGTAACTTCATCTCTCCCTTAGCCTTGTTTTAGGTCCTGTCTTGGAACCATCAGGGTTATGACAAGATTCTCCTAGCAAGTCTCCCATCTATGTTCGTGAATCTGCCGCATCTCTCCTTTTTTTTGGCATGGTTATCACAATTGAGTAATAACCGGTGCATCTTCAACATCTGAGGTTTTCCCTGAGTATGTTTGTTACTCTTGCTCTTCTTTCCGGCCCGTGTCTTCCGTTTGACCGTCTTGTTCTCACCGTGCATTGGTGTTCCGATGCAAGTTACTCTTGTGGTCCGTCAAGATTTTCCCCTTCGTCTTGTAGAAGAAACAAACTCTAGTACCTTGTCCACCTCTCGGACCAGGTCAAAGTATTGTAATCTGCAGAAGAAGGGCCTTGTTTAGCTTTTGTTCTGCTCCACCTTAGAGTGTCACACTCTTTTATATCAAGGGGTCGTGCTGAGTGTCATGATCCTCTTGATGAAGTGATGCTCTTACTCCTCGTTACTCTCCGTGTTCCGAGTGACTTGTTACTCGAGAATGATAAGACGTGAGTAATGATGTGGCTATCGGATATTCTTAGCAGTTCTTACTGTGCGGAAATCCAGGGATATCCATTGCCCTCCTTAGCATGATTGGTTAGCAAATCAATAAGCTGAGTTTGACAGTGCTACCAAGTCAGTTGGCTCTGATGCACTCCCTCGGTCAAAGAGCTAGGTTCGTGCCGAAGCTCCCAAGACCACCTCGTTGTGCCTTGAAAGGCATGATTCTCTCTCGAACTCAAGACATACCGGTGGATCGTGATATTCTAGTCAATAATGCAAATGAAGAAGATTCTTGGAATGGTATGTCGTGATATCCTATATGTGGATCGTGATATTCTGGAGGTCTTTCCAGAAGTATCGCCAGGTTGTCACCTGATCGTGATGTTGAGCTTATGAGTAAGCTGGTTCTCTGAACACCTCCTTTCTCCAAGAAAATCGTGCTGGATGTCCAGAATTATTCGGTTGAGCTTAAACAACTTGGAGAGTTGAAAGACAAGAGCTCTATCCCGATATAGTTCCTTCTCAAAGGGATGTCTAGTCTGTTCATGTTGAAATCAGGTGGTATCTCCTCTTTGGATATGCTACCCTCCAAATCTTTTGATTTGAATCGAGCCATCGTCAAATCAAACTCCGACCTACCTGAAGGTGTTAATCTGAGCAATTCTTATGCCCGTTCATGTGACATATGAGTTGACCATCTTGGAGTAACTAGATAAGTTGGTTGTTGAGCTCATCAACTACCTCTTATTTTCCTCCATGTTTGAAGAGATTTATATGGAATAGTGGGCGTAGCATTGTAAACTTGTTAGCACTAACTTATGTCGTCACAAGGCATGTGTTCTCGAAGTTAGAAATGACTTTCTCTGGTCCACGTGCAATTGCTGAAAGATGTCGCCGTGGATCTGAATAAATTGTCTTGTCTCCTCGGAATCATCCTAACTCGATCCTGTTTGTGCAAATCTTCTTGGTATGGTACGTTGTTACCTCCCTTCCTTGAGAATTCCGTCTATGCCTCCAAGCCACTATCTGAATCGTTCCAGAAGGAGAAGAAGTCTGAGAACTTCTTTTGTCCTCCTTGGTGTCTCCCAACATGGTCTCAACTATGTCTCCTTGCAAGTAATTCATGTAGGTGCAGCCGTCTTTTGACAAGTTGCTAATATGTGAGTTCCGCAATCTCGTTCCTCCTTTGGAGTTTGACATCATAGTCTAACTCTTAAGGATTCTAGCAACTGTAATCCGTTGGTATCCTTTGCGAAGCTTCCTACTCATTCATGTCGAGTCTGAAGTATCCCTACACCTAACCCGATCTGAATCGCAATCAGAAACGACGGTTGGTGATCCTCAAGAATCTCGACTCCGATGTCTAGAATATCAAGGAGTTCCTCCCGATACTAATGTTTCCGGAGTTTCTAAATTTCTCTCGGTCCATCTTCGTGATCCTTCCCCCCTTGGTTTGAAATACTCCTCCGTGAGGAAAGTTCTACTCAAGCTGTTGGGTACAAGTTGCCTCTTCACCTCTTGGAATCTTGTTTACCTTTCGTCTTAAGAAATTCCAGGCCTTGTGCAAAGTTCATATTTCCACCCTTTTGAGAGACAGTTGTCTACCAACTAGAAACTCCTTATCAATCTCCCGTCCCCCGCATGTGTCTCCTACTGACAATCCAAGGGATGCTCGAAGTCTCATCCTAAAATATCTACTAGGAGGCACTCGGTCGTTGTATTTTCACCAAGATCCATCCTTCCGGAGAGGTTTCCTTCTTTTCTTGGTGTACCTTGATGGTGACCTCGAAGTAAGGCCGATGAAGATTTTCATGTTGCCCTTGATCAACCTCTTCAAGAAAGAAGCCGGGAAGATTGTTGAAGACTGTCGTCACCACTTTCCCTCTTTCCTACTCTTAGAATCTCGGGACGAGATTCCTGTAAGGAGGGTAGAATTGTAACAGCCCAAAGTTGAAAACCTAAAAAAAAACGAATAAAATTTCCACTTTTGTGTTGCATTGCATCATGGCATTCATTTTAAGTTGATAAACAACACATTAAGTGGGTTGGCATCATGTTAAAAACAAAATGCCAAACTTGTTTAACAACTTTCAAAACAATGAAAGCACTCCAACTTGCAAAACACATACTTGACATCTTATATTTGTCAAGGAAGTTCCAAGATTTCAAAAATAATACTTTGCACTTGTTTTGATTTTAAGAAAGGAGCAACATTTGTTTTTAGCAAATTACTCTATTTTCAACCCTATGAATAAATGTTGTCAAAAACATTTTATTTTGAGACAACAAAATTTGTGGAGCTTCTTCATCATATGGGGAGGCAACCCAAATTTTACCAGATTTTTATAAAATGTGTAAGTGCCTTATTTAAATCGTGGAAGTGCTGCTGTAGTTTTAAAAAGAAACAGCACAGGGACCTGTTTGTGATGATTTCAAAATCTCCAGGGGGTTCCCTGCAAAACTGCTTTTCCTCTCTCTCCTCTCACCTCTCACTCGCGCGCCATGCCGCCGTGGCCTTGCCGCACGCTGCCGCTCCAGGGCCCCCCTTACTCTGCCCTTCTCCGCGAGGAGACCGAGCCACGCTACTCACCTGCTCCTCTGCTCCCATCCCTCACTCGCTCCCCTCTGCCCCGTTCCTTCTGTTTCCGCTCCCATGGCGAACCGGGCCGCCGCCGTTGACCGCCGCTTCGCCGCCATTCGAGCTCGCCTCGAGCGAATCGAAGTAGACCCGCAGGTCCGCCGCGCCGTCCTCTACGACCCCGCCCGAGGAATCGCGCCGAGCCGCCGGAAATCGGCCGCGCCACCCGCGGCCATCCCAGCTCCGCCGCGCCATGGCCATCCTCGCCGCCGTCGACTGAAGCAGCCCCAGGCCAAGCCAGGACCGCCACGAGCTCTGCCGCACCGTCTTCTCCTTCCTCGCCACTGGAATCGAGCTAGGACGCCGTGTAGCTCCGGGAATCGCCCGCGCCTTCCGCACCTTCTTCGACCACGGCCGCCGCCCCGCCGTGCGAATTGACGCCGTCGCTGCTTCCCCAACCTCGCCGCCTTCCCCAGGAGTCGAGGGTGAGCACCACGCATCGCTGGCCTTTCCCCTTCCCTCTATCGCCCTGCGTCGCCGTCTCCCCGCAGACCCATGTGCGCCACCGTGCCTTTCCGCTCAATCGGAATTTCCGAGTCAGAAGAGCTTCGGATTTTCCGAATAAAGACAGTACGGGGTCAGCTTAAGTCCTTAACCAAATTTGGAGCTGGTGGTGTTGATCGGAATATCCGAGTTTTGCATGGTTCGGATAATCCGAGTTTAGCCATTACCGTTTTCTTCTGGGTCCTTAGCCAAATTTCGACTCTGCAATTCGATCGGATAATCCGGGTTAGAAATAAATCGGAAAATCCGAAATTGTCCAGTACTTAATGAATTTCCTAATTCTTTCTTTCCCCAAATTAGACAACTAATTTTCACTTGTTGTTTAACATAATTTGTAAACGACATACTTAAAAGAGGAGTTAAAATTTTTAAAAGAACATATTTAAAAAAGTAATTCATAAAAGTAATAACTTTTTACCCGGACATCAGAAAAATGTGTTCGAGATACCAAAACGCTCAGAAAATTGTGAGCTACCCAAAATCATCATCATCATGCATAATTGATCAAAATTACAATAATGTACTCTAGTAGTATTAGAATCACTAAGATAAATATGAGGGTAGTCCAAATAATACCAAATTATTTGGGACGCTCATTTAAATTGATGACCATGTCTAGGATCTCATAGTTGCATTAAAATGTCATATCATCATTTTTTGTATGCATTGCACAATTGCCATGTGTTGATTGTTGTTTCCTTTCCGGTGTTGTTGTGCTTCGGTAAATCAAGGAGCTGAAGTGCCACCACCGTATCGTGACGACCCGTATTACCAGCCGTATCAACAAGGCAAGCGTAACCCCCCTCTGAGCATGTCTTATCCTAATTTCCGCAAATATTTTCTCCACTATAATATTGCATGCGGTTCTAAATGTCAATTTACTTGGATTAGAGTATCCTATAGTTGCATTAAGATTCCGATGCCAATTACCTGTTTCCCCTCCTATTATCCATAGGATTGTATTGTTGGCCTGAAATACTTAACTATGCTATGTTGATGCTTAGCCATGCTTAGTTAAATGCTTAGCCGTCCGATGGATACTTCATGTTGGAAACAGGTTGTTGAAGTGTTCAGATGATGGTGGAGAATTTGTGGTGACAGGTAATAAAATGCTTAAAGGTGGGGATGAGAGGCCACTTGGTATGGTGGTGCTTTGTCTCGTTCCTGTCGCCTAGGTGCGAGTTCTTTACCTCTTGAACCAAGAATGAGCGCGCTTCCTTTCGGTGGGCTATATGGAACCCCCGTCGACCAACTAACTTGAGCGGGACTAGCCAGGGTCCTCTAGTTTGGGTTTCCATTTGCGTGTGCGTTGAGATGGTGACCAAGACTGGGATGAGGATGGCAGTGTTAGGAAAATGAGTGGCCACGGAGCACGGTGTCGATGATCCGCTGCTTCGTCCTCACTGATGATCCTGGGTTAGTCCTTAACAAGGTAAAGGTTGTAACCGTTCCCACTCAGCCGGCTTTCCCCGGAAGAGAGCTAAAGCGTAGGCAATGAGCCGGGCGGTACCGAAGGTAAACACAGTGCACCCCTGCAGGGATAAATCTTTTCGAAAAGCCGTGTCCGCGGTTATGGACGACTTGGGGAGTGAAGGTAGGATCATAGAATAACTTTAACGGAATGATTAAAAACTGGGTACTAGAGGTACCACTCAAGATTGAAAGGTCAACTTCCTCGAGGGTGATTCGAGGAGGTGCCTTTGTAGAACAGGTACTTTGATGATGGTGGTTGATCTCTGAGAAAGGTGATCAAAGAAAAGAGTTACTTCTTACCCCTTTTCAAAATAATCTGATTAGTCGATGCCATGGAGTGTGTTTTATAAATAAAATCAGCTTTATGCAAAACAGCCATAAAACCTTTGAAAGCCAATCATGGAGCATATATTAGCTCTTAATCTTGCGAGTTCGTCGAACTCAACGTCGTTTGCTTATTTTCAGGAGAGGACTTCACCGACCTCGAAGGTGGGTTCTTTGTGGACGTCGACGAGTAGTCTGGGGTTCCCAGGCGGCAGCTTGGGACATCCCGGAACAGCTGGCGCTGGATGTTTATCTGCAGGCCTCTTAGGCCATAATTTGGTTCTTGTTGTTTAGAACAACGCCCTTCGCTTCCGCTTGATGAAATGTTGGGTCTGTGACCTCTGTTTGTCCTTTGCTATCTTTCTCTATTATAAGAGTTGCCTTATAATGTTTTGTGTCGTAGAGTCTGTGATGTGCCAGTTGTTCCACAAGTCTTGATCTCTCTATTATGCTTTGACAGTGTGTCTGGTGGTAACGGATAACCGGGGACACAGTATCACTGTATAGTAGTCGGGTCGGGGCACCACACGTCTCTAAGCACATGTTTCTACCAGAAGTAAAGAGTATAATATTCAGTGAAGACACTTGTATTTCGACTGAATTAAGGAAAACAAAAGTTGTAGAACCGTTCTTCCCTGACAGAAACTTGTTTGGCTTCCCTCATCTATCTATCTATCTATATATTAAGTTGGAGAGGATTTAGCTCTCCACAGCGAGCCAGCGCAGCGGGCACTGTTTTACTGTGCTCCGCTACAGTGTAACAGTACCCGCTGTTTTTTTGCAAAAAGACCCCCGAGTTTGCGGAAAATTGCTATTCGAACTTCACAGTACACAGAACCTCGAGAGGAAGGACCTGTTTGTAATTATATGAAAACCTAGGTTCTTTTTTGTAAAAAAGCCACCGCATCTCCTTCCTCCTCCTTCTCTCTCACGCGGGCCATCGGGTTCGCCGCCGCCGTTGACGCGAGTCATCGCCGCTCCGGTGCTCCCCGTCCAGATCCACGCACACGTTGACCTTCGCCGTCGCGCCATGTATCTTCTCACTGACCACCGCTTGCCGAAACATCGCGTGGCCGCCGGAATCGACTCCAACATGCTCGCTGACCGGCCGCCGCGTCCGCCCGCTACCGGAGACGCTCCGGCGACCTACAGCTAGCGGCGCCGCTGATCCCTGGCACCCCGCGTCTGCGCGACTCCGGCGCATTTAGCCGCATGCCCTATCTCGCCGTAGTGCGCCATCGCCGTCCTTGCCGTTGCCGTGGGCCTGGGCTGGGCAGCGGGTCGTTGGCTGGGCTGCTTGCTAGACACCTACCTCGGCCCTCTCTATTTTTTTTCCCCTTTTCGTTCCGCATTTCTATTTTCCAAAACTTTTTAAACACAATTCCAAATCAAATCAAACCAAAACCTAAAAAAATGTAAAAAACAAAATAGTCATTTCAAATACTTTGAAACCTTCTCTAAATTGTTTGAAATATTATTTTCCAAATAAAATTTAGCTAGCATATCTGGAAGAAATATATCTTATATTCCTCTAATTCTGTAGTTACACTTAAAAAAATGTTTGCTTACATAAATATTTCCATTAAATGCAAATTCATTTCCCCAAATTATAGACTGGGTTCAAATTGAATTTAATAAATGCTCAAACAACATATTTCCTCTGATTATTAAGTTAAATTAAATATTTAAGACAACACATAACCACATCATATCAAACCAAATAAGTCAACGTTTACAAATAATATAACTAGACTCGCTCTAATTATGCAATTCAATTTTCTAAATGCTCAAAATGAACTTAACTCTCTCTAACTACATACTTAATTTAAATAATGCTTTATTACATGCGCACTTTAAGAAATCGCAAATTCTTTACCTCCAAAGATGGATTGAATTTAATAGTTACTAAATACAAACATATTATACCATTTCAAAATAGTTCGTAATTAGAGATCAGCGACTTATTCTTTTCCACACAAAATTTAGCAAATATTTAGAGAAAACCTAAATGCATTCCCTCTGATTAAATGAAGTTGGATTTAAAAAAAGAAAAAATTACACACTATATTTCCACTAATTATGGAGCTCAATTAAATATGCTATATCTCCACTAATTATGGAGCTCAATTAAATATTTGAAAATTTAGAATTGCTGAAATTTTGAAGCTACTCCAAATGATAAATTTCAACAAATTTAAACTTTCTAAATTGAAAAATTACACCACAAAAAAATCAAACTGCCGATTCTCTTTGCAAGATATTTTCAAATATTTTTTAAATCAATATGAACACCAAAAAAAAAGTTGACTTAATATATAGATAGATATAATCAAATTTTAAATCTATCCATAGAAAAAAATGTTTATCAAAACAACCACAAAAAAAATACAAACTATTTATGATACACAATCAAATTTCAAATTTGAATACTTTCAAATTAAAAACAACTTCCAAACCTGGCCATTTTTAAAAAAGTTAAAAAAAATCATTCCTGAATAACTTCTCAATATAAATAACTTTTAAAAACTAAACACTTCTTAAACATAAACAATTTTTTGAACTCCAAAAACTTTCAAACCTAAATTTTTTTTTTTATTGCACACATTTCCTAATTTAAACTAATGCCCAAATTAGTTACCATTTATAGATAACCATAATATAATTCCTTTAATTATGGTTGTACATAAGATAGATAGATGTCAAAATAAGATCTCGATCATTTCAATTAGACTAACATATTTAAAGGTAATATAACTTAAAACTTTCTAATTATGCACTTAAATTTAAAAAGCACCAAGACAAATAAATACTTGGATAAAATATAAATTCATTTCTTCCAAATATGAATTGAATTTTAATTGAACATAACAAATGCTCATAAATGTATTACTTCTTATTGTTAAGTTAAATTCAATATTTAAAACAAAACTCAAGCATATTACAAAAAAATAATAATAATAACTTCCCATTTTGAACCGTTTTCAAAATCTAAACAACCTTTTAAACGTAAACTCTCTTTCAATTTCATTAATTTCCAAATATTCAACAAATTTAAATGCCCGCATTTCCAAATTTGAATTTTACCCACACACGCGCGGCATCGCCGCGCAAATTTACCTAGTACTATTAGTAAGAATCATGGCATTCAGAGGTGCGTTCAGAGCTACAGTATCGCTCCGCACTTGATACTTCCATGTCATATGCAAAAAGTAAAATCACTACATTATACAAAGGGACTGCATTCCCTCTGCAAAGTTTCTACTTCAACAGTTTGCCTATCAACATAATTCCGGTAAACACATTTGTCTTTGGACTAAGGAAAACAAAGTTTTCGAACTTCTCCATTCCCGTCAGGAACTTGCTTGGCTTCCCTCACTATTAATAAGAACTGAGCAGAACATTAGAATATGATAGAACTCCATTGCGAGTTGAGTAGCAAGAAATGATAGTTATGTATAAACCCGAATGCATGAGGAAACTCAGTTTGAGGTACTTTTTTTTAGCACGGAAAGAAGGATCAGAAACTAAACAAAAAACATATAGAAAAATAGCTCATGTGAAACTACCACACTACCACATCTACATGGCTCAAAACTGACAGAAGTACGAACTGAATGTTTTTTTTGTTATACATCAGGCATAAGCCGATTTGCCAGGATTTGTCGATGAATTCAAATAACTGCAAAATAGAGACGGGATTCAAGGGTAAGGAGTTACTTGCCTCGGCACGGTTGTAGTCCGTCCACTCCGCAGCCTCGCCGACCATTAGGGTATCTTAATCCACCTCGAATTGATGTTCGTACACAACTTAGTCTGCTGCATCAAACATCAGAGGACTGCTGAATTGATTCACAGATTGTTCCCAAAAAACAGGGGATTCAAAGGTTGGAGAGGAAGGGGATCGGGGGAGGCTGGATTGGATTGGATTGGATCTTGTAGGTAAAGTTTATATGCATACGTGACCATAACATGGAAAATTGAAAACTTGTAGGTAAAGTAAAATTAAACAGTCTCATTTACAAATATATATTGAGATCAGATTTATGGCTACATTTATCGACACAACACACCATCTAATATTAATAAAGAATACCATACCCATCTTTTCGATGCAGAAACCAGGCGTTTCAACCTCGTTTGTTTTTTAAAATACAATCTAATTCGCTAAAAATCATACCCTCAAGAAACCAAATTGTTGGTCGAGATTAAATTTTTGAAAAACATGTACACTATATATTTGGGATTCGAGGGGCTGACATAATAACGTCATGAAAACAACGATGTGATGGGGATACTGGAGCCATTTGGATAAATGCATGCATGAGCAATTGGGATAAATGCATGCATGGGTAAAATGGAAAATCGTTAGTACTTAACATGTATGTGTATAAATATAGTGGTTCTTCATTCAAGTAATGATTAACTTTACACAACATATTAATTATAAGACATACATTAGCACCCTATATTAAACAACATAATTGATGACATGACTTTAACAAATAAAGAGATTAAACCAAGTACATTAGGGGAGGGAGAGCAAAAGGAAAGGAAAAGAAAACTATGCTAGTAATGCCAAATTGAAACAATATGGAGTGGTCAATTACTACAAAGATTAAAAACTCTATTAATCATTAAACGAAGATTAGGAGCTAAACCTTTAGAAGACTACATCAATATTCAGTTGAGTAGCCATAGCTAGCTTTGTCAATTTTATCAATGACAGTTGAGGAGTTCAATGGCGCCAGAACGGCTTCAACCATGAAGGCCAGGAGTTGGATAGGTTGGTGAAATTATTGATGCTTTTCAAATCGAGATCTGTAATTGTTAACAATCTTGTCTAGACACATGAGATAGATATCTGTTATGCTATTAGCATCCACACAAATTTGGAAAACGAGAGTGCCCGATTCAAGGGTCAGGACATACATACTCATCTATTTAGCTAAATAAAAATGGCAAAAGACAACTATTTCTATCTTTTAGGTTATGGTATATTAAGACTAAATGGAAAAAATGCGAAAGAAAATCTACAACTAAACATTCAAAACACTTTACATGTTAATAAACTGCATAGGATTATGGTGACCTCCTGTGCTATGAAACTTTGGTTCAGAAAAACACACACCTAGGTTCATCGGTATGCTCCAAAGTCCAAAAGTCCATCCTCCAAAGCCATTCTCATGTGTTATAGAGAGGATTGTAAGATGTGTTAAAAACAATGAAAAATGTTATCTACATGCTGTAAAGAACATAATTTTAGTATACGATGGTGAGACACAACTTGTCGTCAATGCACAAAATTGGATCTAAAAAATAATTACCAAGTTAGGTTACATGTATTTTCCTGAAGCATGTGGAACGTTAGCAAGACCATCCAGCGACCGACGGTCATGAGGTCAACCTAAAAGCTACTAAATCACCACATGAATGTTCTAGCAACCGACAAACTTCTCCTCTATTAGTCATGGTGTACAAAGTGTGATAATTCTCCTCTATTAGTCATCGTATACTAAAGAACATAATTTTAGTATACGATGGTGAGACACAACTTGTCGTCAATGCACAAAATTGGATCTAAAAAATAATTACCAAGTTAGGTTACATGTATTTTCCTGAAGCATGTGGAACGTTAGCAAGACCATCCAGCGACCGACGGTCATGAGGTCAACCTAAAAGCTACTAAATCACCACATGAACGTTCTAGCAACCGACAAACTTCTCCTCTATTACTCATGGTGTACAAAGTGTGATAATTGTCAGCTGGGCAAATATCCAAGCTAGGTTGCACTCCTCTCGGAGTAATTCTGACCCCTTCATGTGTCATTGTCTTCTTCTTCCAATTCACCCACATCTTCCCATTGTTGTAACTTTCAAGCCAGTCCATTCCCAAAATTATGTCATAAGAAGTGAGAGGCAAGAGTTTGAGTTATGTGGTGAATTTGTGTCCTTGAGTGTACCGTGTGACAGGGTGAAACTTATCTGCTAAATGTTGACTAATGAAGTTGCTATATATGCCAGAGCCAATGAGAATTAGAAGTATAAATTTCCCTACTCGCCATTGTACGTAGGGGCATACTTTCATCACCTATATTTGTTTTGTGTCTTCTAAATGCGGGTACCTCTCTTTTTATTTTTCAATCTCAATCTAACACGACGAATCTTCTCCTATACGTAGATGATATCATTCTCACTGCTTCCTCTACGTCTCTTCCAAATAGCATCATCACCTCCCTTAACAATGAATTTCCCACGACCGATATTGGATCATGATCTCATTTTCTTGGTTACTCCCTGTGCTTCAGGCTTTTCTGTCTCAACATCGATATTCCCTTGACATTATTCATCGGCCAACCATGCATGATTGTAAGTCAATCCGACACACTATCATAGTCTTGTCAGCGCTCTCCATATCTCACCATCACCAGGCCAGATATTTCTTACGTAGTCCAATAGGCTTGTCTATTTATGCATGATCCTCGCTCATCTCACCTCAATCTTGTCAAACCTATCATTCGGTAAGTCAAGGGCACTCTCGATCATGGCATGCAAATCACTCCTACATCCAATTCTGAGTATGAGGACTATTTTACACATGGCTCGCAAGTATAAGTACCGTAGAAGATTTTTTACTCTTGACGTCTTTTAAACTTTTTACTAAACATGCTCAGAATTTTTCATGACAAGTAGAGTGGTAATTGCATTTGGGCTCCTGTAATGGTACTCAGAGCTGGCACCATTTCTTTTCTGTTTTCCTATTTTGTGGACCCTCTTAGATTTTTATTTTGGGAATCTCTTAGACAACACCTTTTTTTGAGTGGATCTTAGACAACACCTGTTATAGCACGACTTGTTATTAAGGGCTGAAAGCCCAAAACAGACGAAACTTTTGTTCGAAATATATATATGGGCCGCCTTGCACATTCAGCGTTGCATACCTCATAGAGGGCTGAAGTCCGTAATGTATGGGCTGTTTACATCGGTGGAGCCTTAAGAAAATTGGGGAAATCGAAGGAAATCTTTGAATCTGGATTTCAGTTGGTGTGTTCTGATACTACTGTTTAGAGCTTTTTTTCGTTGTAATTTGATCTTATATGTGTGATGTAGTAAAGCCGCGTTGCGTCCTGATAAAAAAATGCAAATCGATGGAATGATTGCTGAAATTTGTGCTATCAGCTCTGGGAACTAGCATTGTTCATGGTCCCAGAAAACCGAAGTATCGAAAGAGTTGCTGAGGCGACAGAGGACAAAGGACGGGTGATTATCGGTTGATAGCATAACATATATTCTTATAAACCATAAACTAGCATTGTTCATGGTCCCAAAAATAACAAGTATACCCCCACAAACATCTCCCACGCATGTGGCAGGATTCGGGGGTTACAACGCAATAACAAAAGTTACAAGACACTCCATGTACTAACTCTAAAATACCCTTAAGAAATCACCTTGCAGTGTATATGTGAAGGCAACAGTACTAATAATGATGAAAATGCTCGACTCCACAAATAACCTATGAGAGAAGGGCAGGCCTAAGCGGGTGCTGATCAGCAGCCTCGGAATAGCCGAATAAGGCCTCTTCTTTACTATAACGAAGAGGTTTCCTTCTCTTGCTCAAGCTCCAAATCAATGCAATCCATCCATCCACACTCGATTCGACGAACTCATCAGGCTAGAACTGGCCTCCTTCGAAGGTCTGGCCGAACGACCAGCCTGCCGGGGCGGCGTTGTTGCTGACGATGGTGCGGCCGTCGCTGAGGGTGACCTTGAAGGAGAGGCTCTGGCCATCGAGGTCCGCGTTGCTCTGCCAGTTCTGGCCCCAGTTGCGGGACATGGCCTGCCACCCGGTGCTGGAGCCCTTGATCGAGACGGACTGCACGTCCCCGGCGCCGGCGACGTTGGTGACCAGCACCAGGTTGAAGTAGGAGTGGCCGTTGATGGTGAACCTGATGCCGCCCTTCTTCACACAGGGTACTCTGCAATACCATCGGCGGAATAGCAAAGTTCAGTCATCAGTGAAAGGAAGAAAACTTCAGGCACATGGCACTAGTGATTAGATCATGACACTTGTAGCATCATTGTCAAGTGAGCGTGACACCTAAACCATTCCGAAATAGCAAAGCGATCGAGTCGCTGTCAGCCATAATCAGTGACAAGTAACTGGCTCACCTCCTGTAGTTGACGGGCACGATGCCGGCGCGGTAGACGCCGATCTGGAGGTAGGCCGGCTCGGCCATGTCGAAGTGTGCGCGCGGCGGGTTGCACCAGCCGCCGGCGTCGTTGGGCAGCGCGTAGTTGGGCGGGCAGAGGTTGGTGGCGGTGATGATGATGCTGCCCGGCACGCAGTAGCTCCCGTCGCACTTGAGCTCGTAGCAGGACCCGCACGCCGCGCCGTCGTTGAACAGCGCCGTGCTGAGCGCCGCGGTGTTGGTGCCGTAGCCCGTGCTATAGAGGTTCCCGTAGCCGCACGCGCCGCCTGCAGACAGAAACTTCAAGTTAGAACATACAGTACAGCAGCTGGTAGGTAGGCACGTTTGCTTTGGACAGTGTAATAACGAACTCACCCATTGTGCCGGACGCGTCGCTGCCACCATAGAAGGTGGCGTGGGCGCTCTGCCACGAGCCGTAGTCGCCGGCGGCGCGCCGGGCAAGGAAGCAGAGGGCGGCTGAGAAGAGCAGGAGCAGAGCATTGAAGGACGCCATTGCAGAGAGGGAAGCTAGCTGCTGCAGTCGGTGTGTCTTTCTGGCTAGCTAAAGGGACCGACTAGCTTAGAGGAACCGATGGTTGCTTGGCTGTGAAGAGAGTTGTGTTCCCGGTGAGGTACTTATAGGCGCGGCGTCAGTGCTCCTGGCCGTTGGAATCGTTAGTAACTTTGCGGAAGGGCAGAGAGAAAAGGGACAAAGGTGGGAGAAGCAATGTGGGGACTGCGTATCCCGACCCACCGCCGACCACGACGAGCCACGACGGCTGTTAGCACATACGAATCGGGCGCACATGCAGGTGCTCGTCGGATCACTGTGAGAGACAGCAACCGGCCGTGTGCGTGCGCTTGTGTGTACAGAACAGGGTCCAGTTAATCCACGGATTAAGCTTGCTTCATTGCCTGCCCACATGGCTGACGAGCTCTAGGCCACGAATTTCTCAATTGGAAGAAAAAAATTATAGGCCTTCTTCTTAACCATGTGAGGGTGTGAACCTGATGGATGGGCGTGTATCACGAATCAAGCAGGATGCGGCGGCTAATGAATTGTTTGCACATCCAGGAGCACGGAGGCATGTTCGTTCTCATCGTGGATGCATGACTGCAGCATGGGAGTACCTGCATCTGCATGCCATGCGATCTCAATTTTTTTTACTTTAGGTGCCAGGGGCAGAAGATCACAGAGGAAGGATGTCAATGGTGCAAGTGACAGTTGATTTGATGCCACAGAATTCGAAAGCAGCCCACTTGTTCAGTGATGGTCGACCAAGTTGCAAGTAGATTACTATGAGAAACGAAAAGGAGGGCGGATGACAACCGATCGTCCCAGAGTGTGAAGCATGTTCCCGGATGCCTTTCCCTTTCCACCGGTGGGGAGAGCTTCTCCGGCGATTCGAAACTTGCATTCTTCAGTTAAGCGGTTATACTTTTCCGAAATGAACCAACTTTCTCGTTGGTAATCGATCCCGGAGTCGGTGGCTTAACCGTTCCACTAAAGTAAACCCTGAGATCTGCCCGTCGGGTATGAGAACTGAGAACTAGGGAAGAGACGTCGGATTAGACAAACGCAAATTAATCATCTACTTCTGGTGAGGTTAATCATGCATGCAAGTCCAACATTAGTCCAAGCTCAAATGATAAGCTCAGCGTTCTTTAAGGGGTCGCTGGTTGATAAGGTTCTTGACCTCACATGCTTCAACATGGCCCCGTACGTACGCGAACAAACTTGTGTAGACAGAACTGCAGCGTGCTGCAGAGAGTATGTCAGGTCTCCGCGGCGTCCTGCTCCCTGTGTCGAAGGGACAGGTGGCTGCAATCACGCACCGCCTGTGATCTTGCTCCAAACCTACTGCGAAGTTCACCTCTATCAATACATTTCAATGTTGTAGATTAAGATTAAGCTGCTAGCTGACCTTGATGTAAGGATCGATGTGCAGGAAACGTTGGTTAGTGGCTCTTCAAATGGGAAAGAGACTTTTGTACGTCGCACCGGTTGACTTGCTGCTCATGCCTTGCACGTTGTGCAATGGACTTTTGTAGCTTCTTTTAGTTTTTAAGTATCTTTTCTTCGGACTTTCGAACACACAGTGTCGATTGTTCCACCGTTACAACCAAGTCCATGTTAACCTGCAGCAGGTAGATAATAACCTGAAGAAACAAGCATAAAATCCTGCATAGCCTAAATAACAGACGAGAACTGCAAGTCTGCAGGCTATCTAGCTGGTGATTTCTTTTTCAGACAAAACACAAGAACAGAAGGGGTAAACAATTCAGAGCCGTCGATGTCTCATCATCACATTTTAGTACAGGATAACGGGATTGCCGTTAGCTTTCCTGTCATAATCCGTGGCTTTCAGGGATAACATGCGCGCCAAGCTCCTCGCTTTCACAAAAGCAAACCGTCTCCCGGCGGCAGCGACTAAAATTAACCATCTATTTCGTGGGCTCCACGACGCCATGTTACTCGCACATGCATTGCCGCCCGGGCATCATGGCCAATCTCCTGTCATTAGCTAGTGGATTCGCCTTATCTTGGAAGCATTCTATAATTCGCGGCATCTGCAGCAGCTTCATGATTTTTAAATGTGTTTTAAGTAATAATACGGATCGAGGAGGCCCATGCCCAGATGTTCAGTTAGTGAAAATTGACAGCTCCGACCTTGTGAGAAACTTCAGACCAAAATAATCTCTCGTGTAAACTTAAGCCAAATCTAACTCTTCTCCTCTCTCTCGAAACAGTCTTTCATCCCGTTTATAAATAAAGTCACACGGATAAACTGATACAAAGTGATGAGAAAACTCTACTAAAAAGCATGCCCGCTATACCCGCCCGGGCATTATGGCCAATCTCCACACCACTCAAGCGGCACCCAAAACAATCAACTAGAGACACACCACACCCATTTAGGAGATCACCCGACATCATCGAACTGCAGGACAACTCGGCTCAATCCCACACACATACGCAACGTTAAGGTTATGCTCCTCCACATTAAGGTCAACAGTGTTGAGGTGTTATGCCAATCTAGTCACAATTCTTATGACCCTCTGACATGGATAAGGGCATTTCCAATGCCGCCCCCCCCCCCCCCCCCCCAAACCGGACACGAAAAGTGTCCCTTTTGGTCCATTTGGGGTGGTCCATGGATAAGTCGGAGACCCATGTCTGCCCCTAATCCGCTTGCGGTAGGGGTTGCACGCAAAGGCAGCCCCCATTTGGTCCGGGGCTAGCCATTTTTTTTGCCCCTATTGCCAATTTTCACTCCAATTTGCACATAAATACCAATGTAATGAGAATAATAGCACATAAATGACCACTAATTAACCTTCACATAATAAGGTACCAAATGACAAATACTTCAAAAGACACATAGTTCAAATGACTAGATAAAACAAATATGAAGTGGAGATCATGCATCGCGCTCGCAAATCATATTTTTCTTCTTGATAATCCAAACCCTTTGATCCGGGTCCATGACGCTCAAATCAGCCATCATGATCCAGTTCTCCTCGGCTATTATCGCGAGCTTGATCCACTTATCCTCGGCTAGCAATGAGAGATCTGCGTCCTTGGCTCTTGAGCGGGCATTGGTCTCATCAATTTCTCGATCTGCCTCCTCTCATTTCTTTTCGCACTTGACACCTCCTTCTCGACGATCAACCGTACCCCTTCAATGTCTTCTCCAATGCAATTGTTGAAACCTCACGCTTTGCATCTTGCTTTGTAGCTTTGTGTCCTCTCGGCCTCACCGCACGGTTCACCGAGTTTGGGCCGCCCTCTTCAATTTTCGATGACTCGTCAGGGCGTTTCTTTGATGCATCATCCCTTTCTTTGAAGGAAGCATATAGCTCTCGCCACTTGGGACAACCCTTGATCATCATCCGACAATGGCTCAACGTGAACTTAGAGTCATAACATTCTTGGAAGTATGCCTAAGTCTTGGATAACCATATCTTGCACGCCGATTCCACTCACGGACGACGTGATCTTATGCACCTTAGAACCTGCTGCACTCGGCTTGGATATATGACCAGTGGTAAATCAGATTTTGTCTAAAATGACAATCCGAGAACAATGGAGTTTGTACCTTCACCGAGTCAAGGTAATGTCCAAACTAGAATTTTGTTCTTTTTTGGGTATGTCTTTGCTTCATAGGTCAGGCCCCATTGCTACGAAGATCCGAGCTGCCTATGTTCCCCGTTTTTATTCGAAATCCCTTGATTTCGCCGCACTAGACGAAGCTAACAAACACTCAAACAGTGTTCAAAAACTCCCATTTTTCTCTATCATGTGCGTTTAAGCGGATGGAGAATAGAAAATATCATAAGCCGAAGCAATAATAGAATTGATTTTCCATAGATCCAATGAATCCATGCCTTATACGATATCGAACTGGTTCAAAGTCTCATTCGAACCGCTTTGCTGCAACACCATGGCCGATCTTAAAACTTCAACAAGTATTGCAAATTATGATTCATTTAAATAAATGTGTGGCAAGACTTCATGACAGCAATGTAGGTATTATGCAGGACGCATCAAGTATCGTACTGACTATTTGGTTTACTGTGAGTGGGTATGTTCCAAACTAAAATCTTCCTACTTTCCCCACATTTATTTCCTGTTTATACGGATTAGTTGTTATACTCAAATAGTTTCTCTTCCTTTCGAGGATGATAACAAAACAGTCTGGAACTTCTTCGGTCGGAGTTGGATCCAGTGCAGGGGAGATGGCGCGTTGGATCTGGAGGGCGGAGCGTCTTGGCCGAGGTTCGTTCATCGTTTCAGGTCCCGGCGTCTGACGGCGGGCGGCTCTTGCGGATTCTACAAGCGTGGGGGCGCTCCTTCTTCCAGTGAGGTTTGCGGCTTCATTTCTTCTCCTTCGCCGGCGTTGTTGGTGCTGGAGAGCGACGGTGGCCGTCGCGGTGGTTCAGCGGTTAGCGCTGTTGTGCTGGATTTCCTTCTCTGACGGCCTGTGTACTGTTTTCTGTTCGAATTTTTCCGATGATTGTACGCAGGCTTGACATTCAAAAAAAAAAAAAACAGTCTGGAACTATTCATAATTCATGCCATGCGTCGAAGAGAAGTGATAAGTGATAACCAACTGCTGGAAGGGGCCCTGGGATCTCGAGCGAAGCCATGTGGGGAGCAGCGAGCACATACCAAACCAGATCGCAAAATCTTGCCGTGATGGCGACCCTAGCTCGGGAACTCATCAGGTCGAACAAAAAGAGATTTCCGTAAAATCTTGAGAGAACGGACCATCATGCATGCGTATCTCCTCCTCCCGACCGCCTGGACGCCATCGATGGTTGTTGCACACTCACACTAGCTCATGCTGATTCTGAAATGTTTCAGGCCCAAGACGGTGGTTGTTCATGATTTTCCCTGGCATGATTATGATCGCTTAGAGTTGCCGTGAGACACCAGGAATCAATCGTATGACAGATCAACGGGAGGCGTGTTGCTTGAGAATTTCCAAAGGAGGAAAAAGAAAAGAGCCAAATAGTTCTCAAACTCAAAGGACCGACGGGCTGACGGCAAGAGGGAAGAAAGTAACAAAACGGAGGAGAGGAGCCCTGCCATTGGATGTGGGCGGTGGGCCGCGCGGGCGCGCGGTGAAGGACCGTGGCTTCCATTCATTAATGGTCCGAAGGCGCTCGGCCCAACCGAATCGATGGCGCTGCGCGCGGCGCGCCCGCCTGCTCCCGCGTCGCTCTCCCGCGCGAAATCCTGCCTGAGGCCGACGGCGTGCGCGCGCTGTCGCCGTCGTGCGCCCGTGGTCTGCTGGAGCGTGCACGTTGCGCCGATCGAGCAGCACGGAGGCGTGCTCCCGGCCTCTCGACCGATCGCCGGGGCCGCGCACAGTGGCGGGAAGATCGCGCACTGTTGCAGCCATGTGCCCGCGCGGCGTGCCCAGAGCGCGCGACATGCATGACGGCAGGCGCCCGGAGATCGTCGGGTCAGGAGTCGCTAGGCGGAGGCGGGATACGTGGCCGGTCTAGGCGCCGGCCGTACGTGCAGCGAGGGGTTCCCATCGTTTGCTGTTGCAGCGCTGAAGACGCAGGCTTCGTTCGTCGTACTACCATGTTTGGCACATGGTGCTGCTCTGGTTGTACCCCCGCGCTAGGCGGCCGCTAGCGAGGTGTGGGCAGAGGTTGAAGGCGACCTGACCGACCGGCAAAAGAGTGTGGCACGCTTTCGGCCGGTTGGGCCGACGGGAAGATATCGCACGGGCAGTTTTGTACTGCGTGTCTCTGTTCAAGGAATCGAAGACCGTCGGTGATGCATCCAGCGCTGACGAAGGACAGTGGCCGAGTTTTTTTTTTTTTTTGGCGCTGTCCTGTTTTTTTAGAACCGTAAATTCATGTCATGTGGATATTTCCGTTTCCTCATTATTTGTTAAGGACAGTTTTGAGACAAAAGATAACCTGGTCAAGCCTAATTGGCAGGGAAGTACAAAGTGCTGCTTCTGTCATCATATATGACGAGAATATAAATCACTTGTTCTTCCAACTAGGTATATGAGCGCGGCGACACGCCGCGCCTGTGTGTTAAAATTCTAATTTGAAGACGCGGGAAATGTAAAAGTGTATAAGTTTGGAAATTACTGGGTTTCAAAAAGTTTGTTGTTGTAAAAAAGTTCACATTTCAGAGGTTGCTTAAATTTGAAAGTTGTTGTAATGTGGGGAAAGAAAATTGTGTCTTAGGGGCGTCTAGTTTTTAAATTTTGGTTAAACTGGAAATGTATTAAGTTTTGAATTATGTTTGCATTTGCAGAATGATCAAGTTTGAAGGAATTTTGAAATTTTGAAGTGTTGAAATGTTGATGATGTTTTGGACTCAAAATGCTTTTACTGCAGAAAGAATGTTCAGATTTATTTGAAATGAAGACAAAATTTTCCGACCGATTGTGATTTTATGGAAAAATTGGGTAAGTAAGATGGTAGCATATGTCAGGAGTTTAATTTTTTTCGAAGAAATGTTTCAAAAAAGAATGAAAATCACGTTAATTTGTTTGATGCGGTTAAATATTATAGGTTGGAGGTTCCCAAGTGAGAAAATAGAGAAATCATTTTACAGCAGAAAGAATATTTCCGAACAGTTCTGATTTCATGGAAAAATTGGGTAAGTAAAATGGTAGCATGTGTCAGGAGATTAAATTTTTTGAAGAATTGTTTTAAAAAAGAATGAAAATCATGTTAATTTGTTTTATGCGGTTAAATATTGTAGGTTGGATGTTCCCAAGTGAGAAAATAGGGAAATCTTGTGGAAAAACTAATACATCATGTTTTGAACAATATGGGCATTCATTAGGTGACGTGGAAAGTTTGGGCAGTTGGAATTTTTGAAACATTCAAAATTGGAAATGCCCGTTTTTGGAAGTTGTTTAGATTGTAAAATCGTTGGAGCTCAAAAAAAAGTATATGTTGAGAAGTTGGTGGGGAGCTATTTATGTTTGAATTTAAGTGCATAGCTAGAGGAAGTTAAGTTCAACTTGAGTATTTAGTAAACTAAATTGTATATTTGGAGCGAGTTTAGTTATAATATTCTGTAAATGTTAAATTATTTGGTTTGGTATGGTATGTTTGTGTGTGCAATATTCAAATATTTGAAGGTTTGAAATGCTCAAACATGTTTGTATTTCGACGTTCGTATTTAATTGAAATTAGAACAATCTATTTGAGTAAATGCTCAGGTTTTGTAGATTCGTAATTGGAGGGGATGGATTTGCATTTTTGATAGAATATTTTTCTAATATAGTTAGATAGTTTACTGTTAAAAAAAATGTTTATACTTCGAAATTTGAATTGGTGAGTTAGTGTTGACTCTTTTTTTTTATCCGCGGCATACATTGTGCTCGCGTGGTAAATTTCAAATTTGGAAATGTGCGCATTTTGAAATGTTGTGTAGTTTCTAAATTTTCATATTTGAAATTGGATCGTATGTCGTATCTAGCCAGTAATTTTTTGTTGCGAAATTTGTGGTATGTTTCTTCATCTATGTAAATTTAACCGTCAATTTGAGGAAAGGTTACTTTAATATGAACATTTATTAGATTCAGCTGCATAATTGTAAGAAGCTCATTTGTAGTATTGTTTCTAAATATCAATCTTTTTTGGTTTCATATAATGTATTTAAGCATTTTCTTAATTAGCAATTTTGATTCAACAATTGGTGAGAATACAGTGTGTGAGCATGCATTAAGGTCAGTTTAAAATTCATTCCAGAATTAGATAATTTTTATGTTGTCCACAGTCTGAAGGTGCGTAGATTTGGAAAATACTAAAAATGCGACGAAAAGTTAGGGGTAAAAATTGTTCTGATTATGAAGTTCGTTCAAGTTGGGTAGTTTTTTTTTTTTTGAGATTTGTTTTTTTCTTTTTTCAACATTCGCGAGGTGTTCAGATTTGGATTTATTGGCTTGAAGCATTTAGTGGGTTTCTAATTTTGTTTGAATGCACTAAAATAATATGTGTGAAGCGGTTTAATTTGTGTGAAGCATGTTGTGTTCCGTGTTTTGCTATATGTAGTTAGTGTTTTGTTTTTTTTCTGGGCATTTTTTACGTAGTCTAGAGAGTACCGAAATATTTAGCAAATTTGAAATTTGCAAGTGTGTTGCATGTATTTTCTTGTAATGAATTTCTTATATTTTATCGTGGTTCAAAATATTTAGGAAATTGGAAACGTGAGCATACTGATGTATTTTAGAGTTGTTGGAATTTTTTTATTTATTTCGTAGACAATTTGAATTGATCAAGTTTGTAGGTTGTACTAATACTAACCAAATTGAATTAGTCAAATGCCATATCTTTTTTTTTTGAACTCCATAATGAGGGAGAGTGTAATAAATGAGGTAATTTGTGAGGGATATGTATTTGAGAGCATCAGCATTTTTTTTTGAAAGCTGAATTTTATAATGTGCTGCATGCAATTTTTGCGATTTTTTTTGTTACATTTTGTCGTAATATTTAGCAATTTGGAATTGTGGGCAAGTTGCTTAATGTGCTGCATGCAATTTTTGCGATTTTTTTTGTTACATTTTATCGTAATATTTAGCAATTTGGAATTGTGGGCAAGTTGATATATTTTAAAGTTTTTGAAATATATATATTTTTTAAATTCATAAGCAGTTGCAAATGTCCGAATGCAAATCTTTTTTTTTTCCCTGCATTTTGTTGTATCACAATGTATTTGGAAAATAAGTAGTATATTTAATTTTTGGAATGAGTTTGTATATGAAAGTTGTAAAAGCTTTTTCGTGGGAAAAGAAAATTAGGGTGGGGAAAAATAAAATAAAAAGAAACCGTGAGTGAAAAAAAAAAGAAGCCGAGCCAGCAGATAGCCCAGCCCAGCAGCGGCCCAGCTGGCCCATACAGGCCCGCCGTGACGTCGTGCTGACGTCACCGTGGCCGGGACGTGGCGCGGCGGCGGCGTCGACGCCGGCAGCGAAACCGCGCGTTCCAGGACGCGCGCGTGCGCGCGGCGGGTGCGCCTCGACGCGGCGAACCCGGACGTGGCGGCGCCGCCGGTTTTGGCTCGCCGGAGCGGCCGCGGCGGCCTGCAAATGCGGCGGCGACCCGCGGACACGCCGGCGTCGATTCCGGCTACGGTGCTGCATTCCGGCGGCTGATCTGCAGCGAGGAGGTGAAGGCGGCGACGGCGTATCGTCCGGTGGCGGTAGATTCGTCTGGGGAGAGCCGTGGCGGCGGCGGAGCGCAGCGTCGCCGGCGGCGACCTGCGGGGCGCGCGGGGGAGAGAAGTGGAGGGGAATTCTGCGGTCTGTTTTACGAAAAAGTCCGTGACTTTTTTGCATTTTGCGGACTGGTCCCTCGTCTCGCGGAATAGTGGACTGCGGGACATATTATGTGCTTATGGAGGGACTTATCGGTAAAAACGTCATGGGCGTGCGCTGCGGGACGTCCGATCGGCGTGCGACGGACGGGATCGTCCGCTCCAGTTACTGTTCTATTTCTACAGTTAAGGGCACAGTAACTCGGCCGCTCTCAGCTCGCCGTTTTGTACACCTTTAATATAGTTAGTAATATCAGTTCAGCCATCCAATGGTTTCAAACTTGTATCCACCTAGTACCATTGCCAATATTTTTGGCAATTGGTTGCACAGCATAGATCGTAGGGATAGGAAACATATATGGGTGGGAGCGATTACTTTATTATGGTCGCTTTGACTATGTATGAATAACAATGTTCTTAATGCAAAACCTGAAAATCCATTACTTGAGTACGTTGTTACCGAACCATCCCCTCGCGTCGCCTCCTCTCTGGGCGACGGGAGGGGCGAAAACCCTAGCTCCCGCCGCCACCCACCTCCTCCCCCGCCCCCGACCTCGCCGTCCCCCGAGGCTGCCGCCGGACAAGGTCCGCGCGGCGCCGGTGAAGGGGGCGGCGGGCTCTCCCGCTCGCGGTCCCCCTGTGCTGCTCGAGGCGGCGGGCTGTACAGGGCCTCCGCATCTGCCACGCCGCGTCTTCTCCGTCCCGGCGTGCTCCGGCCGCGTGCCTCCCCAGGTCCCGCGGCTTGCGCCGGCTCCGGCCAGCGCTGCGTCTCTGGCCCCCCAGTCGGCGGCGGCGCGACGATTCGTGGCGGCGGCGCCCCCCTTGTCGTGGCTTGGCGTCCGGAGCGGCTGCGGGCACGGGGCTGTGGCGATTCGTGGCGGCGGCGCCCCCCACGTCGTGGCTTGGTGTCTCCGTCGCGGCTGCTGGCTGCGGCTGGCCCCGGGCCCGATCTGGGCCCTGGATGGGCTGGGCGGGCCGCCTCCGCCTCTACTCCCGTGCGTGATCGTCTGTCCTGGTCGATGCACCACTGCGGTGCTGCTGGCGGCCTGTTCGGGCGACGGCACGCAGCCTCCCCTCCGCCGAGCTTGGGCCCTCTGCTCCTCCCCGTGGTGTTGCAGCGGTGGTGATGTTAACCCCCTGATGCGTTTGGGAGGCACTGCAGTGGCGAAAGCCTATGGGCAGCGGCGCCTTCGGGTGTCGTGCTCCTCCCTGGAGGTGTCCTTTGCGCAGTGTTCTCCCGTTGGTACTCCGGGAGAAATCCCCGATCCTTCCCAGATCAGGCGATGGCGTCGCCTCGGCGTCGCTTTCCTCCTTGGAGGCATCGCCTTGGAGCCTGACATGCATCGGGTGGCTTCTGCCTCTTGCCTTCCCGCTGGACCTTAGGCTCGTATGATTGTGGGATTGGGCGGTGGTCTCGGTGGCTCCGACGAAGCCTCCTGGATATTCTGGGGTTGCCTCGGCATGCGTCGCTCTTCGACCACGGGGTCGGCACACCGGTGTCATCGCCCCAGTCTCGGCTATCCGACGCCCTTCGACTGTGCTTGGTCTCGGCGGCGCAGCGTCCTTCGGCTACGCCGACGGCACACCGGTGTCGTCGCATAGACTCGGCTATCCGACGCCCTTCGTCTGTGCCAGTGACATCCTCGGTGTGCTCCTGTTGTGGTTCCCACGTCTCTACTACCTGCTCCTCGGACTTCCTGGGGTGGCTTCGGCATGCGTCGCTCTTCGACCACGGGGTCGGCACACCGGTGTCGTCGCCCCAGTCTCGGCTATTCGACGCCCTTCGACTGTGCTTGGTCTCGGCGGCGCAGCGTCATTCGGCTACGCCGACGGCACACCGGTGTCGTCGCACAGACTCGGCTATCCGACGCCTTTCGTCTGTGCCAGTGAAGTCCTTTTCGGCTACTGGCTTTCGGTGTTGAGGTTCTCACCGGAGATCTCCTCTAGCGGCTGGCTCGAGTTCTCGAAGTGTCGGCCTCACGGGGGTTTCGGTGGGCTTCATTGCTTACCTCCCCCTCCCTTAGTGTTTTTCTCTCTTGTTTCTAGTTGTCTTTTTTCTTGTATTTTCGTTGTTCTCTCTCCCCTTGTATCCCCCTGCAATTTTCTCCATCCGTTGTAAGAACTTGTCCCGCCAGGCTACTTTTCGATGAATGCAACAAACAGTGGGGAATTTTATTCCCCCTGTCAATCTCGAAAAAAAAATGCAAAACCTTCTTCTCCAATACATGTTATTTACCGTTGTGCTCAATATCTCTGAGAGTGGCCTACTCTTCAAAGACCGCAACACCGTGGCATGTTTTTAGAGGCATGCAGGCGAAAGATATTTTTACCCCTAATAGATGACAGCATAATGTGCGGCTTGGTTCTCCTTCACCATATGTTATTCATCGTCACGGCTGACATGTACTTTACCTTACGAGTTTCTCTCCTTCTTTCTCCTGCCTATCATTGTGCTACCTTTCAGTCGGTTGTGTATTCTAATTATGACAAGACCGAGTGTGGACTCTAGCGTGATTCTTGATGTAAAATCTATGAGTTTAATAAAATGCGCTCCTTATCGAAAAAATTGTCATGTAATCGTTTGCTGATGACTTCTCACTGTCTGATCCAAGAAGATTGTTCTTTTGTTTTGCTGAGCGAGCATTTAGCCTAGAGGGCTGTGCTTTTGTGGCGGTGCCAGAAATGAAACAGAGAAGGTGCTAAGATGAGCCCAGTGTTACTGGACTCAAGGCTTATTTTATGCTTATGGGCTAGATAGCTCGTACCTCCCATCATGGGGCTCTGTTCCTGGCAGGTGATTGCGGCGTTTTCTCAATTTCGCTCATGACGTCCATTACCTCGCGCAGTCCTGGCGAGCCGGCCCAGGTAAGGCTTCTCCTTTCATTTTTCCTCTGTTTCAGTTTTCTCTGTTTTTGTTTCTTTGTCTATTTTTCTTCGTTTTCACTCTTCTTTTATTTTTATTTTCTGTTTTAGACTTTAACTTTTCTCGTTTAATTTTTACTTTTCTTTTTTGTATATTTTCTGATTCTTTTCGTTTAAAAATAATAATTTTTAATTAAATAATACATGAATATTTTTTATCTCGTGAATATTTATTTTGAGCTACATGAACATTTTATAACCGCGGGAACAGATATTATTTAATAACATGAACATTTTAAACCTCGTGAACCTTTATTTTCACATGAACATTTTTGAGTTATACAAGCATTTTTTTTTCTTAACACCGTGAACTTTTTTTGGATTTTGAAACCTCGCGAGCACTCTTAAAATAGATTTTATAAACACCAACATTATTTTTAAATAAAAAGAGAAAAAGGTAAAAAACCAAAGAGAAAACAAAACAAAAAGACGAAACGAAACATAGAAAAAAAGAAAAAGAAAAACTTAGTGGGCAATTTGCTTGTATAGCTCAAAACCCCACGTTGGATCCAAGCCATCAAGTGGATAGTTTGGTTTACATTATGCCACGGAGGTTATCTCTACAACATCTAATCGAGGTAGGATTGGTGAGCTCTCCTTACTCCACCGGTTTACACATTCGTGGTCCGTTGGATGAAAAATGAATCAATCTGAGCCATGCCTTTGGTCCGTTTAGCCAGAGTCGGTTCAGGCTGTAGTGCGGCGCGCCTCACTTCTTTGATCGCCCGGTCGTCTCGGCGTCGGACGGACGCCTCCCCTCCTTCTCTGGCACGCCTCCTCGTCCTCGCTCGAACCCTCCTCGGCTCCTCCAATCACCTGCAGAAGGTCGCCCCCTACCGCGCCGCCCGACGAGAACATGCTGCAGCGGTGCCGGGAGACGTCCGCCTCCAGGGCTAGGGCCTCGACGAGGCAATGGTCGGCGCGCCGGCCTTGAAGGAGCAGCTGATGCAGAGGTTCGCCCCTTGGCTCCTCTTCTCGATCCTCCCGCATACTTCTCTCCTATGTTCCTGTCTCAACAAAAAAATCTCGGGCAACCAGATTGCAGAGCAAGATTGAGATTGATCTACTGAGACGATCTCCTCTGTTCATGTATCCAACAAAATATCTCGGCCAACCAGAGGTCCAGAGCCAAGATTTAGATCGAGCTACTGAGACGAAGGGCGGGCAGATGGAGAGAAGTGAGAGCATGGAGGTGTAGGTGAGCACCGCTTGAGTGCACCGTCGTGGTCATCGAGGCCGCCGATTGTCGGGGAGACGACGCGGTGGACGAGGGCTTGGAACGGTATGTGGCCGGACACCATGGTGACGGTGGAGTTTCCACGGGAAACGACGCAGATGAAGGTGACGAACTTGGACCTGGCAGGAGAAGCTCTCTGGCGAGAAGATGCAGCGGCGCTACGATGATTGCCCTCTTGTCGCAGATGTAGGCTCGGATCTTGCCATCTGGGTTCAAGGTGGCATCCGCCTCCAGCGTTGCCGCTGACAGCATGGGTGCACTACCATGTCACGGTGGGCATAAAACCCGAATCCCGAACCCGAAATACCCGGACCCGAACCCGTATAACCCGAACCCGAAAAACCCGAGTGCATTTTTGGGTGTCAGTTCCAGAAACCCGAAATTTATTTGGGAACTTCGGGTTTGGACTCACGTTACCCGAATAGACCGAATAACCCGAAGTTCATCGGAAGCCCAGTTTCCTCAGGAGTCACCGTAGCAGCCCAAGTAAAAAACTCTACACTTCTGGCCCAAGTCCAAATAAGATGCGGCAGTTCACAGCCTGCCATGTCCAGCAACCAACTCACGCTCCCTAAAAACAACTAACTCACGGACAACACGCGGCCACACCACACGACCATCGATCCAGAATTCACGATGTTATCCTCTTCTCCTCTCTCGTCTTATCTCTCTCGCAGGCGCAGCTCATCAGCGGCGTCCTTGTCGCCTCGACTCCGCCGGCAGCAGCCATGCTCCACACGCTCGCCGCCGTTGCCGCCATGCTCTCTCCTCCACACTCGCCGCCGGCAGCCCCTCCTCGGCTTCCCCGCGCGTCCCGTCGTCCTGGCCGCCGGCGCGACACCCTCTTAGGCTTGCGCAAGCAGCCCCCAGATCTGACCGCTGCAATCGCCATCATCCTCGATAGGGAGCACCGCAGCAGTCTGTTCGGGCAAAACGGGAAAACCCGAACCCGGACCCGAATTTCCGGGTACCCGAATTCTCGGGTTTTGATTTTTTCGCTGAAATTTTGGGTGCCAGATTCCAAAACCCGATTTATAAAAAACCCGAATAACCGACCGGAAATTTCGGGTAAACCCGAACGCCCAGCATGACTACCATGCCCACTGGCCGCTGCAGCCCGGAGATTGTGTCCTCTCTCAGGTAAAACTAATCGTCCTTCATTAGTGCCATTTTATAACAATGCGTTGTACTAAGTCTGATGGCAGTCGGATCGTACCAGGAGATTGGCCTAACAATTATCACTCGCAAAATAGGCTTGCGCCCCGCTATATAAATATAGCAACCACCCGATACAACTGCGATCGCTGGGGCAAACAGCAAATCACGCCCAAAAGGAAAACAAAAGAAAGGAAAGAGAAAAAAGTCAACAACGCTAGATCGACGAAAGCGAAGATGATCCACAACCGCTGCGCCCGCCGGAGAATTCCCACCACGCTCCCATGCCGCCGGATTGCCGCGTACCAAGCAACACTTTCATGAAGGAATGCGACGATGACGATGCTGCTGCCCGAACTGATCCTAGGATTTCTCCCGGTACATGGATGGGAGTGGCACAGGGTACACCCGACGCCCTTGAAGAAGGATGGCGGCGCCCCGAGGCGTCACCACGTCAGTGTCGATAAGAACCAACGGGGATTTCTCCTCACCCCGGCACTCCACACCCTGGCCAAACAGTCATCTCCACCTAGCTCGCCGTCCAAAAACATACGCCAACAGTATTGAAATCATCCACGACGTCTCACCATGCAAACATTGCGAGGCCGGCCATACCGGAAAGAACGAGCCGTAGATAGTGGACGACAACACCGCGCAGCCTCATGGGAGGGCACAACCTCCACCGCCAAAGGCAGTAGCAGACCGGACCCAGCAGCAGGAGCACACCGGGCCACTCTGCCCGGCCGGGCCCAAATCGGGCCCGTGAAGCTCCCGCCGCCCCGCTGCAGCAGACGCGGCCGCCGTAGTCGTCGTCCCCATCACGAGCTGCTCTTCAGCCCAACCGGAAGCGGCAGGAGGGAGCCCGAGCCGGCCCGCCCTTCCCCAGATCGGGCGCAAAGGGCCCAGATTTGGGCCTAGAGGGCAGTGCCGGCCAAGCCCGCCCCATGCCACCACCGCTGCCAAGCAGCAACGCCACCGCCCTGCCGCCATCCTGCTTGTGCCGGAACGTCGCCGGCCGAGCCGCACTGCCGTCTGCCAGAAGATCCACACGAGCCCCCGCGAATCCCCTCCGAGCGCGCGGGTAGAAGCAGTCCGTCGCCGTCGGCACCGCGCGAGCGTCACCCGGCGGCCCTCGCCGGCGGCGGCGGTGAGGGAGTGGAGGAGGAAGAGGGCTGGGGCGGCGGCGCCCGATGGCCCGTCCCGTCGCCCGTGGGGGCGAGCGGAACGAGCGAGTTGGGAAGCGTTTTTTTGGCTGGACACTGTGACCGACAAGATGAAATCGTTATCTTGGCCTAACAATTATCGGAAGATCAACAGAAATAGATGGAAATATGTGTTCTAATGGTTATAAACTGTCTTTGAAATTTGTTTCTAAGATGGCATAAACCTATAAAAGCTTAGGAAAACAGGGGGTCAAGGAAGCTGGGGGAGATACAAAAAGATCCTTGAGGAAAGATGTAGCCAGTAAAATGCTGTGTTCCAATAGAGAGGACTGAGGAGGAGAGCGTCCTTTCTAAGGGGAGAGGCGCCTCATGTGGTATAGTAAAATGGACAGCTTTCTCAGTTTTTCCTTAGGCGAGTATCTTTTTAAATGGAATGATTTAGTGCGGTGGCTTGAGATTAGGTACTCGCCGGAGCAGATGTATGTGGTCGTTGCGGCTGTAGGCCTCTAATAAGTTGTGTGCCCTGGTTGCCAGTGGTCCAGGTTTATTAGGCGGTGTGACAACGGTTCATTGATGCATGCTAAGCTCGAAATTAGATTTCCGTGCTCAACCAAATTCATGACTATGAGGTTACTATTTTATTTCCGTGTTGTAACTGCAAAGTCACCATCATGATATAGACGATGAGCTGCAAATGGATGCAGTATTCCAAGGAAGTAGCACTACGGGAAACCGTCAAAACGCCGACGGCCAAATGTCGGGGCCGTCGGCGTACAGCACGGGCTTGGGCAGACGACGAACCGGCCGTCGGCGTACGAAGCGCCGTCGGCGTAGAATTACGTCCCCGACGGCTGCCGTCGGCGTTATAAATCCCGTCGGCATACAAAGGGCGGCATAACGCGAACCGTCCAGCGTCGTTGATACGCCGACGGTACTGCCGTCGGCGTACACGCGATAAAAACACCGACGGTTGCCGTCGGCGTTTAGTAGTTTTTTCTTAATTTATTTTCGTATATAATATTCATTTCTTTATTTCTCTATATAATATTTAATGTAGTTGTAATTTATATATATATTGGACCTATAATTGCCCTCCCAATTTCACACCAAAGTCTACCCCAAATCGACACACGATTCCATCCGGTTCGCCCGAAAGGGGAGTTTTCACCTCTAAGTGCAGAAACTCACTAGAGAGAAAGTGAAGCCGGTGATGTCGGTCACACCTAGGAGTAGATTCTTGCACATTTACAACACACAACACACTTGTATACATATCGTATGTCACAAGCTAGGTTTGGGTGGGGTTCCGACGCTCCGGGGCCCCGCTTCGGTGAAACCCTGAATCCGCTGGAAAAACCCTAACGTTTCCGTCTACCCCCATAGACGTGCGTCGAAACGGGGTAGCCCAGTGGACTTTTTTGCTTGGTTGTGTTATGTTAGGCTATAGGAACATGAGAAACCAAAGTCTACCCCAAATCGACACACGATTCCATCCGGTTCGCCCGAAAGGGGAGTTTTCACCTCTAAGTGCAGAAACTCACTGGAGAGAAAGTGAAGCCGGTGATGTCGGTCACACCTAGGAGTAGATTCTTGCACATTTACAACACACAACACACTTGTATACATATGGTATGTCACAAGCTAGGTTTGGGTGGGGTTCCGACGCTCCGGGGCCCCGCTTCGGTGAAACCCTGAATCCGCTGGAAAAACCCTAACGTTTCCGTCTACCCCCATAGACGTGCGTCGAAACGGGGTAGCCCAGTGGACTTTTTTGCTTGGTTGTGTTATGTTAGGCCACAGGAACATGAGAAACCAAAGTCTACCCCAAATCGACACACGATTCCATCCGGTTCGCCCGAAAGGGAGTTTTCACCTCTAAGTGCAGAAACTCACTGGAGAGAAAGTGAAGCCAGTGATGTCGGTCACACCTAGGAGTAGATTCTTGCACATTTACAACACACAACACACTTGTATACATATGGTATGTCACAAGCTAGGTTTGGGTGGGGTTCCGACGCTCCGGGCCCCGCTTCGGTGAAACCCTGAATCCGCTGGAAAAACTATAACGTTTCCGTCTACCCCCATAGACGTGCGTCGAAACGGGGTAGCCCAGTGGACTTTTTTGCTTGGTTGTGTTATGTTAGGCCATAGGAACATGAGAAACCAAAGTCTACCCCAAATCGACACACGATTCCATCCGGTTCGCCCGAAAGGGGAGTTTTCACCTCTAAGTGCAGAAACTCACTGGAGAGAAAGTGAAGCCGGTGATGTCGGTCACACCTAGGAGTAGATTCTTGCACATTTACAACACACAACACACTTGTATACATATGGTATGTCACAAGCTAGGTTTGGGTGGGGTTCCGACGCTCCGGGGCCCCGCTTCGGTGAAACCCTGAATCCGCTGGAAAAACCCTAACGTTTCCGTCTACCCCCATAGACGTGCGTCGAAACGGGGTAGCCCAGTGGACTTTTTTGCTTGGTTGTGTTATGTTAGGCCATAGGAACATGAGAAACCAAAGTCTACCCCAAATCGACACACGATTCCATCCGGTTCGCCCGAAAGGGGAGTTTTCACCTCTAAGTGCAGAAACTCACTGGAGAGAAAGTGAAGCCGGTGATGTCGGTCACACCTAGGAGTAGATTCTTGCACATTTACAACACACTTGTATACATATGGTATGTCACAAGCTAGGTTTGGGTGGGGTTCCGACGCTCCGGGGCCCCGCTTCGGTGAAACCCTGAATCCGCTGGAAAAACCCTAACGTTTCCGTCTACCCCCATAGACGTGCGTCGAAACGGGGTAGCCCAGTGGACTTTTTTGCTTGGTTGTGTTATGTTAGGCCATAGGAACATGAGAAACCAAAGTCTACCCCAAATCGACACACGATTCCATCCGGTTCGCCCGAAAGGGGAGTTTTCACCTCTAAGTGCAGAAACTCACTAGAGAGAAAGTGAAGCCGGTGATGTCGGTCACACCTAGGAGTAGATTCTTGCACATTTACAACACACAACACACTTGTATACATATGGTATGTCACAAGCTAGGTTTGGGTGGGGTTCCGACGCTCCGGGGCCCCGCTTCGGTGAAACCCTGAATCCGCTGGAAAAACCCTAACGTTTCCGTCTACCCCCATAGACGTGCGTCGAAACGGGGTAGCCCAGTGGACTTTTTTGCTTGGTTGTGTTATGTTAGGCCATAGGAACATGAGAAACCAAAGTCTACCCCAAATCGACACACGATTCCATCCGGTTCGCCCGAAAGGGGAGTTTTCACCTCTAAGTGCAGAAACTCACTGGAGAGAAAGTGAAGCCGGTGATGTCGGTCACACCTAGGAGTAGATTCTTGCACATTTACAACACACAACACACTTGTATACATATGGTATGTCACAAGCTAGGTTTGGGTGGGGTTCCGACGCTCCGGGGCCCCGCTTCGGTGAAACCCTGAATCCGCTGGAAAAACCCTAACGTTTCCGTCTACCCCATAGACGTGCGTCGAAACGGGGTAGCCCAGTGGACTTTTTTGCTTGGTTGTGTTATGTTAGGCCATAGGAACATGAGAAACCAAAGTCTACCCCAAATCGACACACGATTCCATCCGGTTCGCCCGAAAGGGGAGTTTTCACCTCTAAGTGCAGAAACTCACTAGAGAGAAAGTGAAGCCGGTGATGTCGGTCACACCTAGGAGTAGATTCTTGCACATTTACAACACACAACACACTTGTATACATATGGTATGTCACAAGCTAGGTTTGGGTGGGGTTCCGACGCTCCGGGCCCCGCTTCGGTGAAACCCTGAATCCGCTGGAAAAACCCTAACGTTTCCGTCTACCCCCATAGACGTGCGTCGAAACGGGGTAGCCCAGTGGACTTTTTTGCTTGGTTGTGTTATGTTAGGCCACAGGAACATGTATACAAGTGTGTTGGGAGGCATTGGTGAACCGTCGTACGGAGAAATCTCGGGGTGAGATATGCGGGGCCCATCAGACTAGGGTTTCGCTGGAAAAGGATAGCGGAGCGCAGGAATAATTTGCGCGTGGGCCTACCACATAATACAATATATTATAATAAAGGTCTAAAAAATTATAATATTATTGTATAGTACAACTTAAATAAATTAGGGAATATGGACTAAATTAGGGAATATATTGACTAAAAAAAAGGATACGCCGACGGCATTGCCGTCGGCGTAGTCTTATCCACTTACCAAAACGCGCGACCCGCGCGCGTGGTCGTCCCCAACCCACCCACACACACACACACACACACAGCACGCTCGCCGCCGCCGCCCTCGTCCCCCTGCTCGATCTCCGGCCACCGGCGGCGCCGCCCTCGTCCTCTCCTCTCCTCCAGCCCAACGTCGACCGCACCCACACCCCAGCCTCTCCTCTCCTCCACCCGCGCCGCATCCGGTCCGGTCGAGCACCACCGCGCACCCCCGCGTCGAGCAGCGCCGCCCCGGTCGAGCAGCATCTCCCACCGCGCACCCCCACGTCGAGCAGCGCCGCCCTGGTCGAGCAGCGCCGTCGCCCCGTCGGCCCAGCCATCCCGCATTGCCGCCGCTCCCCTCCCCTCTCCGGTACACCCTATTCCTCCTCATCCCCTCCCTTCCCCTCCTCTCTCCTTGTCCTCACCACGGATTTGAGCTCACCACGGATCACCTCGACCCATCTCCCCCGATTCCGGCGATCCAAGTCGAATCCGTTCGATTCGAGGTAGCTCGAGACGGATTTGTGGTGCGGGGATTTGTGGTACCATGGATTTGTTTTCCGCATTTACTAGCAACCATGAATATAAGATTGTGTTAGTGATTGTGTCGGTGTTTAGTGCTAAAAATTATAGGATTTTAGGAGTAGGATTTTAGGGATTTTAGGAGTAGAAACCACTGGAAATTATAGGATTTTAGGAGTAGGATTTTAGGGATTTTAGGAGTAGAAATTATCCACTGTAAATGTAGTATTGTCCACTGTAAATTAGATTTTGTTCATCAAAATCCATGTTATAATAATTGTTCATTTAGTACAAAAGAATGTTGTATTTAGGGAAGTGTTGGATGGGTCTTATTATCTTAATGCGGGATGGTTTGGTGTTAGGTTTACTAAATTGTGAACATTTTCAAAGAAATAACCAGTATTGCTCCCATAATAATGATTAATAACGCAACACATGCAAAATAATGTAGCAAATAAAATGTTGTTGACAATTATTTTTCATATATTCATTTCATATATGACTAACCCTGTATCAAATGCTTTTACTTAACTAAGTATCATGTCGGAGCCGGAGCGAAAGTTTCGTGGTGTTCACCGGAGACCCACGAAGATCCCGACTTGGGCAGCTCAGATCACAGTGGATCACAGGAAGATCCAGCTTGGTACTTTCAGGTGCCCGTGGCAGGCGGCCCGCGCCTACGACTGCGCGGCGGTCCAGCACTTTGGGGCGAGAGCGATCCTCAACTTTGAGGATGAGCGGAGCGTGGCGCACATGTTAGCGCCAGATGGCATGAGGATCGCGACGAAGGCCGAGGAGAGGGAGCACCGGCAGGCAGAGAGGCTGCTCAGGGCGCGCCACCAGCGCGAGGAGGATGACCCCTTGGTCAAGGATCTCCTCCTTGATCCCCAGGTGATGGCGGTCCAGTACCAGGTCTTCAGCGAGAGCCGGCAGCAGCGCGGGCAGGGCGAGGCCGGCCCCTCCGGCACGCAGCAGCAGGGCGAGGACTCTAGCAGCAGCCTGTCCTCTTGTTGGGGCCGCTTGGACGACGTCACTGACACCGGCGCGAGTCGAGTTTAGGATGTCTATCATCCTACCTGTCGTACTACTAGACTTATCTTGCTACCTGTTGTACTGCTAGACTTATCATACATGCTACCTATGTATTATTGTGCTACTTGTCTATATGTGTTATGTTTAGCTAATATGGTTACATCGTTCTATGGTTTATTCTGTTTTATGTTTAATTATTAGGTAAAATGGAGGGATATTTGCTTATATATTTCGATTGTTTGTACTTTTTAGATGACGTAGCTTCCCGCCAGCCAGCACCGTCGGTCCCGCGCGTCGTCGCGGCTTCTCCAGCTGAGGAGGGGCCGCCTCGGTGCCCTTTGTTTTGTCGCTCTCTTCCGGAGCACGTCCTCGACCTTCTCCGGCCACCGATCACGCTTCGAGGGTATAAATCTTTCGCCTCTCTTGCTGCATAGGTTTATTTTGGTCTAGATCACCAAGTCAGTCGCGTAACCCGAGTCAGATCCCATCCGGAAGGGTTACAAATTTATAAATATGCAGGATTGTCCATCTTTGCATATTTATAACCGTAACACTTCCGGGTTGTCCTGTTGGACAGTCCGAGTACGTGTAGATCGGGTCGTGTTCCACGTTCTACCCCTTCCTGAGACGGAATTTCGGCAGCACCTCCCTGTTGTTCTTCGGATGCACACCCTCTCGGCTTGACAAGCTCGAGACGTGTATTCTGAAGAACAGCGGGGAGGTGCTGCCGAAATTCCGTCTCGGGTCGGGGTAGAACATGGGACACGACTCGATCTACACGTACTCGGGCGGGATAGGCCCCTACCTATTAGAAGTGTATGTGAACCCTTGCATGTTGTAAAAGATAAAATTTGGCCGTAATAAAATGGTGACATTGCATGCAAGAAAATAAAAATATGATGCATTTAATTTCATGTTATTATTATTTGGCTCACAGTAAAGCAGCAGAGGATGGCAGATAATGGGTGGATGTACAGTGGCCGAACTAGTTTGGTTGACAAAACAGATGAGTGGGTATGGAAGACGCATTTGTTAGTGAAGGAGTTAGCGCGTAAGGGTTCAGAGTCAGGCGCTCGTGGACAGTGCCCTTGCCCTCGTTGCAAGTTTCGTACACGTCAGGGAAAGGATGATATGATTAAACACCTCTTCTCTCGTGGGTATATGCCGAACTTCGTGACGACAGTCAACTTTGATGAGTACGAGCGCGAGAGTGGCAGGGTGATGCGGCAGCGGATCAATGGCAATGAAGATGATGGGATTAGAAACTGGCTAGATGATCTCCGTGCTGGCGACATGCCAGATTCGCCACCATCACAGGAGGAACCGGAGGAACCTCCAGAACCGGAGGAACCGCGTCAACCAGAGGACCCAGAGCCAACCGCGAAGGCCTTCTTTGCTATGATGGCCTCGTCTCAGAGGCCTCTGTACGAGGGTGCAAATGTTTCTCAGCTCGATGCCATCTCGCAAGCACTAGCCAACAAGCTCCAGTATGGCAGCACCCGTTCATGCTTTGAAGCGCATCTGCAAACAACTGGTAACCTGTTGCCTGAAGGGCATTGTCTGCCTCAAAGCATGTACGAAACGAAGAAAATCCTGCGAGATCTCAGCATGGATTATCAGAAGATAGATTGTTGTCCAAAAGGATGCCTTTTGTTTTGGAAACAGTTTGCCAATGACAAGTACTGTATCTTGTGTAAGGCCTCTAGGTATCATGTGGTAAAAGGAGCCGATGGTACGAAGACGCAGTCAAATGTCGCCGTTAAGATTCTTCGTTACCTCCCATTCATACAAAGAATCAAGCGGCTTTACATGAACAAAGAGTCTGCCACACAGATGCAATGGCACAAAACGGGGAAGAGATACAAGGATGAGCACGACCGGGAATTGATGGGACATCCATCTGATGGTACGGCATGGAAGAACTTTGATGCGAACCACCCCGATGAGGCAGCAGATGCTCGAAACGTGAGAATCGCGATAGCAACCGATGGATTCAATCCATATGGTTTGTCGACTACCTCGTACAGCTGCTGGCCCGTGTTTGTTATTCCGCTCAATCTCCCTCCTGGAGCCCTAATGCAAAAGAAGACCATATTCCTCTCGCTGATCATTCCAGGTCCTGAATATCCGGGGAAGAATTTAAGTATGTACATGCAGCCAATTGTGGATGATCTGAACCACTCTTGGCACCACGGGACGTTGACATATGATCGTGCATCGAAGACAAACTTCTTGATGAAAGTTTGGTATCACAATTCCATGCATGACATGCCCGGGTACGCCCTATTCTGCGGATGGTGTACAGCTGGTAAGTGGCCATGCCCAGTGTGCAGGAACCGACTTGAGTTCATGTGGCTAACGGCGGGACGGAAGTATTCCGCGTTTGACACACATCGAAAGTTCCTCAAAAGAGGGCATCCGTTTAGAGAAGACAAAAAGAACTTCAAGAAGGGCAGAGTTGAGCGTGAAGAAAAAGCGATACCAACTTTCGATGGTGCAGCTGTTGACGCCGAGCTAAGTGCTCTCGTGCCTGCCCAGGGAAAAGGCCCACGATATGTGGGATATGGTGTGGCGCACAACTGGACTCACGTGGCAGGCTTGACGCAACTCGAATATTACAAGGACCTCGAACTTCCCCATAGCATCGATGTGATGCACACCGAAAAGAATGTTGGAGAGTCCCTCTTTCACACAATCCTGAACATTCCCCGAAGTCGAAGGATAATGTTAAGGCTAGAGTTGATGTTAAGAAGCTCTGTGATAGGGAGAGAATGCACATGAAGCCTCCTGAAGGCCGTCAAAAGAACTGGTTCAAGCCGCATGCTGACTTCTGCCTTAATAGTATGCAAAGGTCTGAGGCATTCCATTGGCTCAAATTCGTCGTGATGTTCCCTGATGGCTATTGTTCGAATATAAGTAAGGGAGTCAATATACAATCGGCAAAAGTCACCGGGCTCAAGAGTCACGACTATCATATATGGATTGAGCGGCTGCTACCGGTGATGGTTCGAGGGTATCTCCCCGACCGTGTCTGGCGAGTGCTCGCGGAGTTGAGCCATTTCTTCCGCACGCTCTGTGCTAAGCAAGTATGTCCCCTGATTATTCAGAAGCTGCATGAACTAGTGCCGGAGTTGCTGTGCAACTTAGAGACGATATTTCCGCCAGGCTTCTTTACTCCGATGGCACATCTTGTTGTGCATCTTGCGAATGAGGTACTCTTGGGTGGACCGGTGCAGTTTCGTTGGCAGTTTTGTATTGAGAGAGAGTTTAAGTATATTCGAACCAAATGTGGAAACAAAAATAAGATTGAGTCATCCATAGCCGAGGCAACTATCCTTCAGGAGATGGCAGACGCCAGGCTAACGTACTACCCCGATGATGTTCCCACTATGCATAACCAGGCCTCTCGGTACAATGTCGACGAGCCCAAGCGAGACCCCAAGCTCGTCCTCTTCCAGTGTCCCGGTGGCAAGAGCGGTGGCCCAACAAGGTATAACTTGACCAATGATGAGCTGGAGTGCATAATGCTCTATGTGCTTATGAACATGAAGGAAGTGACCCACGACGAGCAGGGAGAAGAGGGCAGTTTCCTTAGGTAAAATGGGGAACAAATTACTTTGCAACTACTATCATGATTTCGTTCTAATACGTATTTTCTCCTTTTAGTCAATTCACGGATGAAATGTGGTCGGGAACATCAGATGGACCCAATGAAGCCGCGTTGGACACTCTTTTGAAAGAGCCTGCCCCCGGAAAGAAAAAATTCACGGTTTGGTTCAGGGAAAAGGTAATTTCAAACCTGTCCCTTCTACCTTGCAATTCGTGTCTTATCCCTCTTACTAATGCACAAAACAATTTGTACTTGTAGGGAGCTGATGCCAACGTTGTGATGTCAGATGAGTTGAGATGTGTCTCCCAAGGTTGTAACCGTAGAGTCGAGAAGTATGAGAAGTATGATGTGAATGGGTACCGCTTCCATACAGAGCATCACCAGAACAGTCGGCCTAATGCAAAGACTATAAATACCGGGGTCTTCACCAAAGGAGCCGGTAATTATGATTACTACGGAAGGTTACAGAACGTATATGAGCTGACGTTCAATAACACGAACATAGAACTCAAGCTTGTTGTGTTCAAATGCCACTGGTTCGACCCTGAGCATGGAACCAAAAGTACCCCTTCCATTGGGTTAGTTGAAGTTAAGCCTTCAACCACCTACAATGGATCCGATGTCTTTGTTGTGGCTCACCAAGCCTTTCAAGTTTATTATTTGCCCTACCCATGCAAGAAAGAGGGACTCATTGGTTGGGAAGTCGTGTTCCATGTATCGCCACGTGGTAAGCTACCCATGCCCTCCGAAGACGATTACAACAACATTGACCCTAAAACATACGAGGGATTTTCTATCAAGAGGAACAAACCTTTGGGGACTTTGGCATACAAGGTCTTGAGGACCGCGAGGACAATGCACAAACAGGTGGTGACGTAGTGGTGAATCTAAAGGATATAGATATGCTCAACAAGTTACAGAGTGATAGTGATGACGATGATGAGCCTCCACGTGCGAGGAGGTTCCAATATACAACACTCGTGATAGTGATGTTGATAGTGATGATGACAACCCAGGACTTAACTATGAGAGTGATGATTAGGGGTGAGGGTCTTTTATGTCCTTTTGCGTACTATTTACTTTTCAACATGCTTAGTCTTTCAACATGCTTCTTCTTAATTGCATTACGTACGTCTTTATTCTTATTTACTACATTTTTCAACATGCTTAAAAGTTTATCCTTTCTCAATGCAGGTGATTGACCAAGATGAGCCAAGGCAAGGAATCATCGGCCTCGGGCTCTCGGGAGGTGTAGGATGTGTTCGGGTGTAGCGTGTGTGAATTCGAACTTGTTTGGAGTTTGTATGAATGCTTGGATGAATTTGAATCATGTTTGTGTCATTTGGATATGTATGTGATGTTTTATTTGATGTTTCTGTGATGTTTTATAATTTGTGCAATTTTAATTGTATTTAAAATGCGCCAGAAACCAGCAGCAAAAAATTTCAGAAACTGAAAATATGGTCAAGTATACGCCGACGGCATTGCTGCGGGGACGCACAGGATGGCGCCACGTCGACGATGGAGGACCATATGGTCATCCCTACGCCGACGGCATTGCCGTCGGCGTAAGACTCCTCCCAGACGCACCAGATCAGCACACGTGGCAGCCTAGGCCGACGGCACTGCCGTCGGCGTATAGGTGGAGCAGACGGAGACGTTCGACGTCCGTTTTGTGGGTCCCACTACGTCTTCGCCGACGGCGACGGATACGCCGACGGCTATTTCATACGCCGACAGCGTCCTACGCCGACGCCATTACGCCGACGGCGGCCGTCGGCGTAATACTACACCGACGGCGATCGTGGCAACGCCGACGGCGGACCGCCGTCGGCGTTTTGATGGTTTCCCGTAGTGTAGTGTTGTCATCTGTTAGATTGATTCATCATTTTCTTGGATACTTTATTGTTAGATATCTTCAACCTCTTTGTCTGTTTGTTATCAAGAAGTTCCCTTTTCTTAATATGCCCAAACTTTTATAGGCCAGACATGATATTATTTTGGCCAAACTGTTTGTTAGAGTATAGGATTAGGACTCCTAAAGTCGGTTGTTCTAGGTTTCCTAATAGGAGTCATAGTCGGTTTGTAATACCTAGCCTAAGTCAGTTTGTACCAATACATGTACGCTGCACCCAATATCAATCAATAATATTCGGCAATATATCAATCTATCATGGTATCAGAGCGGTTCGCTCCGCAGCCTTGGGTTTAGCCACCACAGCTTCCGCCGCGCCGCCCCCGGGGAGATTCATCTCCGCCGGGGGCTGCGCAAGTAGATTAGATCTTCAGTCGTCGAAATTTTCTCGCCGGCCACTTGACCGGCGTTTCTTCTTCTTTCGCCGATCATAGATCGGATTGCGTCACCCGCCGCCTATCATCCTCGTGTGCCTCTACTACAACATGTCGTCGACTCCTCTCCGGCAACTACTCGTCATCAACCGTATGAAGGACACCGTACACGGCGCCCACGCGTCATCGCCGGCTACAACCTCCGCACGTCGCCATCACGCCGGATCGTCTTCGACAACTTCGACCGGGACAGGCTCGTCCCCAAGTACGCGCCTCGCCGTCAACACAAGGGCTGCAGCAACAACGCTTGTGGTCATCATCGCCGACAAATTTCTGCATCAACAACGTCTCCGGCATCTTCTACCTCTACATCGCCGACAACAATCTACACCAACAATGTCCCAGCATCTACTACTTCTACTCCAAAAAACGTCTTCAACAACCATCACGCCGTCTTCGTCCACCGCAACCGAGCCGCCAAAGTTGCAGTCTATTTTATTTTACACAATTTTTTTTTCCCCAACCTTTTCGTCTACTCCGGCAACAAACGTCGGAAAATCTGCGCTACGCACCGACCGATCGGAGATCTTCTCTGCTTCTTCATCTGACTCTGGCTCGCAAGGTTCATGGTGGTACCTGTCTTCGCATGTCCGGTACTGGCAACACCGGCGCATGCCTTCGTCCCCGACGCGCTCCCGAGTCTGGCAAGCTCGGCAAGGCGTGCCGCCTACCTCGTCTACATCAACTCCAGCAAAAGTCCATCTCGTCTACCCCAACAACGGCAACATCGACCACGACTACATCGCCCACAACTCAGCTACATCGACATCGGCATCAAGGGCTATCATCTCGGCTCCCTCGCCAGTTCACGACTTCGGATTGTGCTCCAGTCAGACCGTCCGCGACGCTCCAGCTGTTCGCGTCACTACCGATCCGACTGCGGGGGGATGTTAGAGTATAGGATTAGGATTCCTAAAGTCGGTTGTTCTAGGTTTCCTAATAGGACTCATAGTCGGTTTGTAATACCTAGCCTAAGTTAGTTTGTACCAATACATGTACGCTGCACCCAATATCAATCAATAATATTCCGCAATATATCAATCTATCACTGTTAGTAGAAAACACCTTCCTAGATGCAGACATTGTCGGTGGTTCTTCAAATAAGCTTTCCTTCAACAAGTTTAGCCAGTGCATTCATTTTATCTAACTAGCTTTGCTGCTTGGATCCTAGGCAAGGGAAGAAAATTAACTAGCTATTCTTTGCTGTTTTTGGCTGTAATTAAATCACCTGTATTTGAACACATCAGTCTTGCTTATGAAATTAACCATCTCTGATGTAATACCAAAGTCAAACTTGGACTAATTAATCTGAGCATTGTTCTCAACTCATATTTTAGATATTCACTTCATTCTGCCCTGATCTATCATGTCAAAATTATCATCGCACTGTTAACAACATGAAATCCTATCATCCGTTAAAATCAACCAAGACAAAGTGTTATGTACCAAAGATTGCTTGAAATGTAGGACTAATGAGAGTCTGGTTGTATGAACCTGGACACTTCTTTCTTTACTCCTTTCCCATACTTTCTTAACACTTTAATATGAAGATTAGTCGAATTAGGGCTTTCGTGACCCTTTTTTGGCAGGATTTTTGATTGTTTCTGTGAGTATGGGTGTTACTCTGTGGATATATTTCTTTATTGAGTACACAGTAGGGCACTTTGCCTGCGAAACCAGGGGCACATTCAATTGTGAGTTCATGGCATCTGGTCTGCTGGATGACATAGGATACGTTCGGATGTGCACCAAATAGCTGACTCCTGTTGCATTTGCACAGCTAGATACTACAATAAATAGAACATATATTGCTCTATACAACTCTAATGCTTGCGATATATCATATAACCATATTTCTTATACAGTTGTAACAACTATAATGCGTATTTGTTACCTGATTGGTCGCAATTTTTACAATCTGCAAGCACCCTAGGCAGTGTAGTTCTTTTTCTGTGTTTTCTAATTAATGTAGGAATTTCTACCCTTCCAGACCGAGCATTGGAGCTTTTGTAAACCATGTTCAGTTGTTTTAATAGATACAATGTATGGTAAATATATGATGAAAGCCTATTTATCAACCTGGATAATTGAGGTTGCAATCAATTAGGGTGTTTTTACCACTTTTAGTTTTTATCACAGCGATATGGCAGTTTTGTAGTATCCTACATTTACGTTTTTCTTCTCCTGGAAGAGTAGTTACATTTTATTTTGGCTGCTGACTGCTATTGCTCTGTTGCAAAGGACAACATCTCAAAGTGGGCTTTTCGATCATTGGATTTTTTTTGGGAATTCAAGCCAGGCCCCTATTCGTGGAACCTGCGAACTTTACTTATTAGTGGACTTTAACTTCCAGTCACCCTTAATTTGTTTGCTATGATTATACACATCAAGTACTGTCATTTTCTTCCTTTTGAGCGGTTCTCATCAAGCTTTTCATCACAGGTTGCTTCCATGTGCTTCAAGGAAGTTCGTTCCAAGCTCGTGGGCTCGTTCACTGATTCAAATATAGAATATATGGACATGTCGTTCCTGTGGTGGAAAATTCTCAGGAAGTTGCATTGCCTACCTTCAGTTTCTTCAGTAAGGAAATGCATAGTCAAATGCAGACAGGAAATTGCATTTCCTTTGCATCGACATCCTTTTTCATTTCAGTAGGTGTGTTCGATCACCTGTGATGTCCAATTTGATCAGAAAATTGCATTCTTATATGCATATTGTTTGATTGTCCATGTGGCATGAAAACTGCATTTAAGTGCTTGAAGCACATGGGAACTATTCCTGTTTGAAGAGCATATGTAGACACCCTCAATCCTGTGTGATATGTAATCTGTGTTCAGAAGAAAAAGTAATCAAGCTTCAGGAGAAATAGCCCACTGATCACTCCCAAGAATGCAAGATCTTTTGCATGAGGAAAGTTTCTTTGTGGCAGCTGCAGGGGACGCAATTTCTGCTCCCAGAGTGACAACTACACAAACCTGAGGAGGGAAGAGGAAGAAGCAGAGTGTGTAGAATCTAAGAGAGGTAGATGGATAGGAAGAGGGAATGGCACTAAGAGGAGGGCACAATAAGACGGATCAACAACTTCTGAAATGCAAGAGGAAAAAACGCAAGGATCTAAAAGGAAAACGGAGCAAAATTATAGAAACTCATCAACCACAACAACACAACGTGCAAGAGGAAGAAGTAGAAGTAACACTTACAACACAAGACCTGGATTATCACATTACCTATTGGCAGGTGATAACCAACAGAGATTAAGGCGATCAACATTGCGAGATCTTAATGAGGTGTTGCATGAAGAAACATCCAAAGAGATGCAAATCTCTCAAAATGAAGAGCGGGCTGGCTTGGAGATAATATTTTAACTCATTTCATCATGAACTATCTTTCGTATTGGGTTGCAAGTACTAGTTCATCTATGAACGTTGAGTCATTAGCTATCTATATGCTATTTGAGTGCTATCTATGACAGTTATCTATGTAGGTGAAGTTGTCTATGATGGTGAAAAAAATCTATTTGTATGCTATCTATGATAGTTATCTATGTCAGTGAACATGTATGTGCTATATAAGCTATTTTTCATGCAACAAGTGCCAATTTTAACTACGAATTTTCTTGTCAATTGTCCAGTAACATTTTATGTGAAACTTTGTTGCTCTCGAAAAAACATTTTCTTTGAAATTTCCTGCCAATCTATAACAATATACATACATGCCATGTAATGTAGTGCCCATGGTACTTGCAAACTCAAACAAACATTTTACAAACACAAATCCACAAATTAGAGCTTTATTCTCCAAATTCATTTGTAACATATACATTCACACAAATCCCCTTAGACACAATGCACACACAGCATACACAATACATGCACCAAACATTATGAGAATAACTACATCTTTCATGCACCTATATGTAAGCTCCGCCTTATGCATTTTCTTCTCACTTTTCATCCTCAAAATTACATGCTTCAAATTTTGCACTTCATGCATCATATCCTGCTTGAATCAGAGCTCATTGTTTGATCAATTTGATCAGAAATTGATCCTGTGATGTCCAATTTGATCAGAAAATTGCATTCTTATATGCATATTGTTTGATTGTCCATGTGGCATGAAAACTGCATTTAAGTGCTTGAAGCACATGGTACCTATTCCTGTTTTAAGAGCATATGTAGACACCCTCAATCCTGTGTGATATGTAATTTGTCTTCAGAAGAAAAAGTAATCAAGCTTCAGGAGAAATAGCCCACTCATCAATGCCTTCTGACTTCTATTGCTATATAAAGCTTATTTAGACGAGTTTAGAATGATGGTATGATCGATATGGCATATCCGTATGCACCTGACAGTTATCTGAACTCCAAAAAGCTGACATAATGTTTGTTTTTAAATTTGAAATTCAAGTGCATCAATCCAGTTTAGGTTTAATGTGCAGATTAGAAATGAAGAGCCATGACATATGAAAGGTAACCTAATTTATTTGATATTAGAGTTACACGGTGGATAAAGTAAAACACATTATATACTTTCGGGCGCGGCAAAGCGCGCCTTTCCCTTATAGTTTTCCTACTCAACTCAATTATTCTCTCAATTTCCCCTAAATTTTAGTTACTTAAAATTCTTGGAAAAAATCACTTAATGTGAAATAATGTGTACTGTGTATTTCTATTTTTTCCCTCATTCTGAAGGTAATAAAAAATAACTGTATTGCTATATTTACTGAGTATTGCTATCTTCATTACTATTTACTGAGTATTGCTATATTTTTTCTCATTTTCAAATTACTAAAATTATTGGAGAAAATCACTGAATTTCACTCAATGTTCACCAATACTGTCTTACTTTTTAATCATTTTTAATTTACTGAAAATTCTTGGAATACCATTTTGTAGGAAAGAGAACATGTTCCACTCCCAAGAATGCAAGATCTTTTGCATGAGGAAAGTTTCTTTGTGGCAGCTGCAGGGGACGCAATTTCTGCTCCCAGAGTGACAACTACACAAACCTGAGGAGGGAAGAGGAAGAGGAAGAGGCAGAGTGTGTAGAATCTAAGAGAGGTAGATGGATAGGAAGAGGGAATGGCACTAAGAGGAGGGCACAATAAGACGGATCAACAACTTCTGAAATGCAAGAGGAAAAAACGCAAGGATCTAAAAGGAAAACGGAGCAAAATTATAGAAACTCATCAACCACAACAACACAACGTGCAAGAGGAAGAAGTAGAAGTAACACTTACAACACAAGACCTGGATTATCACATTACCTATTGGCAGGTGATAACCAACAGAGATCAAGGCAATCAACATTGCGAGATCTGAATTAGGTGTTGCATGAAGAAACATCCAAAGAAGTGCAAATCTCTCAAAATGAAGAGCGGGCTGGTTTGGAGATAATATTTTAACTCATTTCATCATGAACTATCTTTCGTATCGGGTTGCAAGTACTAGTTCATCTGTGAACGTTGAGTCATTAGCTATCTATATGCTATTTGAGTGCTATCTATGACAGTTATCTATGTAGGTGAAGTTGTCAATGATGGTGAAAAACTATCTATTTGTATGTTATCTATGATAGTTATCTATGTCAGTGAACATGTATGTGCTATATAAGCTATTTTGTCATGCAGCAAGTGCCAATTTCAACTACGAATTTTCTTGTCAATTGTCCAGTAACATTTTATGTGAAACTTTGTTGCTCTCGAAAAAACATTTTCTGTGAAATTTCCTGCCAATCTATAACAATATACATACATGCCATGTAATGCAGTGCCAATGGTCAAACTCAAACAAATATTTTACAAACACAAATCCACAAATTAGAGCTTTATTCTCCAAATTCATTTGTAACATATACATTCACACAAATCCCCTTAGACACAATGCACACACAGCATACACAATACATGCACCAAACATTATGAGAATAACTACATCTTTCATGCACCTATATGTAAGCTCCGCCTTATGCATTTTCTTCTCACTTTTCATCCTCAAAATTACATGCTTCAAATTTTGCACTTCATGCATCATATCCTACTTGAATCAGAGCTCATATCCATCATATCCTGCTTGAAATAATCACTTCATTGCTTCATCTACATAAAATTCAGACAATGCATTAATGTAGAGTTCTGTAGCATCACTGCACCAAATTCAGAAGAGATGTAGAGAAATTGAAATGATTCGGTCCCAATTTGGCTTAATTTCACACCTTTCCTCGAAATTGCGGGTCACAGTATGCCACACCAGTCACCTTTGCCCAATCGTCGTAGTCGACGTTGCTGTCGGAGCCGCCGCCCCCTAATGACGTGTGGGCGCCGAGCGCACCATCCACACGACGCTCCCACACACCGCCGCTAGCCCCTGCAATCACCCTCGACGTCGACCCCATCCGCCGCACTCTTCGCCGTCGATGTCGCGCCGCTGGTCGCCACTCCCTTATGCTTAGGAATTTCGCAGTGAAACGAGAAGGATTTGGAGAGGACCTATTATGCACATTCTAGTAAAGACGGGGTTTTCCGCAAAATATTCAGCGACAGGCCGGTGCCACTTGACAGCGTGTCAGGACAGGGGCGGCTCTTCCGCGACTATTTACCATTTTTAACCCGTAATCAAACAATATATACCGCGCTAACACAAATTACAACTACTTGTATGAATCTGTACCTGATGGACACCTTCTTATAGTGCGGGTGTAATTACCTCGACATATTGCACCAACTCGGCCTGGTAGGAGCCTTGGAGGTAATGGGGTAACAAAACACTCCTCTGCGTTTTTTCATTACAGCCGGCAGTGGTACGTACGAAATCCAGTAAGGACCCCTTTGATTTAAAGGAATAGCATAGGATTCTAGTAAGATTTTGTTTTTGCGAAAAATGATCCTGGTATTGAAAGAAACACCGAACCGTATAAAACACCTCAACAAAAATGAAAATTACAACGAGATCGTTGAGATGCCCTTCGTCTTCAACCTTCATACCATGTCGATGGCGCGCCGCCGCTGCCGCTCCTCCCTGAGTCGGTCTGACGTTGTTGGTTGCGGACGGGAAGTCGCCGAACGGGTCAAGTAGACCACATACGTCCCGGTGCCGAAGAAGAAGGATGAACCACTGATGAAGCTCCACGACGATCCGGAGATCATCACCGCGAGAAGAAGCCCTTGAAAAATTGAATCCTACATGAAATTTTCCTATAGAAATTGTTTGATTCATATGATCAAATCCTATAGGATTTTTTCACATAAGATTCATGTAGTACAAATTCAATAGGAAAATAACATGAACTCCAACCTCATGTAAAATTCCTTTACCACGGGAGGGGCGATTTGGCACCCGAGCGCATATGATCCCGATATCTGGACCATGTAAGCAGCATTGAGATTTGGTACATGATTTTTGTCGGCACGCGCGAGCGCTTGGTAAAACCTGTGAAGGCTCGGTGAATATTTGGGACCGACCTCATATGTGGGCCCCATTTGTAACGTTTCACCGGCCGCGTTGGACGGAGGGTGACGACGATGAATCCTGTTCTTTGGGGACATGAAGGCATCCTTTCCTGTTCCGTGGGAATCTAAGAAAAGGTATTACCAGCTAGAGACAGAGGAGCTTGGTGGTCGGTTGCGGCGGCGGCACCCTTGATTGATTCTAGCATCTGATTTCTCGTCGGTTATATGGAGATGCTTGCACAGTTGCACGTCGAGGGGCGGAGATGGAAGGGATCGAGTTTCTGTTAGATTCGGTGGATAGGAGATGGCTATCTTCCAATCTGATCCATGATTTGGAGAAATCTGAGCAGCTCGGTTATGTGGGGATTTACATGCGACGTTCGTAGGTTCCTGCTCCCGGAGGATGGGGGAGATAGCGAAGACCCGCTTGATCTATTGCGTGCAGCGGCGCGTGGTAGCGTTGCGGACAAGATCCGGCGATGGTGGCCGACGGCGTGGGCGAAGCTAACTCTTCTGTGGGCGCAGTAAGGGGGAGAGATGAGGTTTCTGATGGAAATGAGGTGGACATCAAGCAGCCGAGGAGATGCCTGACGGGCGTCACAATGTTCAGAGATTAAAGATGACCCACATGCTCCTGGTTGGGCCAGAAGGTGAGTCTGTAATTTGTGTACAATTAAACCAGCTTCAGGCTTCGATCTGCAGATCCGGTATGTTTAGATGAGAATCTGAATTGTGAATAGAATGAATGTTAGGTACTCAACAAACGACAGTAGTCATAATTTGACATTCAGGATAATGAATTGTGCCGTGCCACTGGAGAGACCTCTCGACCCTGATCGAATGGGAGCTCTGGAGAGATCAGTCAGGAGCTATGCCGAGAATCCCTCTGATAGTGTCATAAAACCAGAGCTAGGAACAGGTTTCGACTCGCTTGGTGAAGCATATGATTTTTACAACCTGTATTCCTGGGAGAATGGGTTTGGCGTGAGGTACGGCAAGAGGAGGCTCAACGTTTCTAGGGGGAAATGTATGCAGGAAAATAGTGTGTGGATGTGCAGTGAGTAATTGGTTCAGAAATTTTGATGTAGTATTTGTATCCTATATGCTCATTACCGAAAAATTGACATTGCAACTGTTTTTCCACGGGAAGTCTGGGGGCAGAGAACACGGGGTTGTGCAGATGTGAGTGTCCAGCATTGGTCAGGCTGCTCTGGGCGGATGACATGGTTGGTACATGGCAGAACACAGGGTTAGCCATAGTCGGTAAAACGTCTCGTAGGGCAACAAATGCACATCCTGCTAAGAGCTGCCATCAGCTTATCGGCGAGTTTGAACATGTCGATCAGCATATTTTTCCTGGCCGTGTTGAGATGCATGAGCGTCCTGGTGTTTTGTTCCTTCAGAACCATCATAACTGCATCGGCAACCTGATGAAGAGAGTGCAAATAATTTCAGCAGTGTGTAATACAAAATGGATGAACAGAAAACTATTTGGAGAAACAAGAGGTTATACCAACTGTCAGTAATTGTTTCTAAGGTAGTTTAAGAAGTCCATAGGGCCGAGCTGCCTCAGTGGTGTTGGAGTCTGGAGGTCATAATTATTCGGCTGCTCGTTGGGTATGGCTGCAACCACATTGGGCACTTGAGGTCTCGACTGCCTTAGAGGTTCAGACATTGTGGCATCAGGATAGTTTGCCCATGTCTCAGCTGACAGCAGTTAAAGAAAGTTGTTATTGGGGCAATAATAAAAGAAAGGTATTGTGGTGAAAATGACGAGGTAGATGGTTCAGTTACAGGGTTGGATGCATATGACTGGGGGTGCCCTTTCCGACATCAGTAGCCATAGTTGACATTGTGCGAAGCGTTTCTGCGTCGAGAGAGCAATCCTGCATGAAAGGTCGAGGTTGTCGAGCCGGAAAGCCTGAGGAATATTGGAATGTATATCCGATTCGTGGCCCTTTTTTATCTCTTACTATCCTGCATGAAAACATGATTTTTTTGCCTCGATTAATTATCCCTTACGCATTTCCCTTTTTATGGGCCTCCAAATAAATGATGCCCTTTTTCCTGCATCTGCCATTGCGTCGATATTATTCTTAGGATCCAATAAATGGCTAGTTGTAACTTGCTGTAGTCCATGAAACAAATCAACCATGTACAACTCGTAACAGATTAATTGTCGTAGTGTTTGATTAGCATCTTTCTGAATTATGAACAACTTGTGTTTCATTAGTGCCTGATTTCGCTTGTTTCATTTGAATGTGCTCGTTCAGGAGAATACACAGGGTCGGCACATGTTGCGATCAGCTAGTTAAAAGGGCTGAATTACATAGTATAGCATGATAAAAATAATTACTCGTAATTAGTATCTCACATGAAATGGGTTTGTGTGGCTAAACCGAGCTAGTTTGTACTAGAACACTACTGGTGGGAGTACCAGATTGAATAACTGCAAGTCTAAAATTATAATTTGGTGTCAGAAATGGTAGCTTGGTTATTTTATCTATCTATCTATCTTGGTTCAACTTGTCAAACGAGGCAGAGGAGCTCTTCCCTGTGTCTTACCCAAAAAAAAATTGTTGGCAGAAATTATAAATTATATTGCTATGACAAGTTAAAGTCTGATCTTGATAAAGTTACATAGGAGTGATAAAGGGAGTTGTTTGCTGAAATGATAAATCCTTATTTGTTTCTTGTCAGTCAAGTCGTAGCTTTGGGCTCGTTTGATTCAAAGGAATGACAAAGGATTTTCAAAGGATTTATTCCTATAGGAAATTTTCCTATAGAGGTTGTTTGATTCACATCCTATAGGAATTAATCCCATAGGAATCTTGTAGTGCAATTCCTATAGGAATAAAGCATGAGGTCAACCTCATGGAAAAATTCCTTTACAACAATCAAAGGAATCTCTCTTCCCATAGGATGCCTCCTGTCCAAGTTGCATCACTACTACTGTCTTTCTTGTTGCAAGGTGCAGTGCCTGTAGTCTATTTAGTGCTAGCTGTAGCTGCTGCCTGCCAGTGGCGGACCCAGAGGGTGGGCCGGGTGGGCCACGCGGCCCACCCAGAATTCTGTGAAAATTCCTGACTACCCCTAATATGAACTCAAATTCGTGGCCCAGGTTGGCTGTTTGGGCCTTTTTTCTACTGTTTTTTTCTACCGCCTCTTTAGTTGGTCTACTGTACAATGTCTAGATCCTATAACTGAAATCATTAGCTTTCTTATACATGATGTTATATGTTTCTCTAGTAATTATAGAATTGATTATGAAGAGAAATAACTATATTGCGCCTATTTATGCTATACTTCATCATGTAAGACTTTGTTCATGTTTTAAATTTGTATCGGAATCACGTTCATTTGAAAAATATGTGTTAAACTACAATGTTGTGTCAATTTGGTAAAAAAAATCGCGGTGCGACATTTTTTTAGATTGTGCTCACCCTCCAATTTTTTTCTGGGTCCGCCACTGCTGCCTGCTGACAACATTTGCTATATTGAATGTATATGTTGATGGGAGTCTTTCATCAGCATCGTATTACAACAATGTGCATGACATTTACTTGCAGCCCTCTTTTTGGTTTCTTAGATTATTTTCCCCTATATTTTTGCATTAGCTACGGGCTACAGTGCATCAAAACAGTGTCACATCCAGATGCTTTCTTATTGCTTTCTTAGATTGTTCTTAGCTTCAGTTGAACTGGACCAATTCTAACTGTGATGCTTTCGTATTGCTATATATGGTCAGATGCAAAGAACACTAGGAAGCTCCAGAAGAAGGCAAGGGTGTCGTGGCGATCAAGTTGTGTGTGCTTTACGGCGGAAAGACTGCATATTTATTAGCTGAACTTTGTTAGTTGTTATGTCAATATTTTTCGAGAACGAATGGAATCTTGCTTGAAGTAATCGAGAATTATTTGAGATACTTATGTTCCATCTATATCCTATGTACAAGAAAGTATTTAATTTGGATTGTATCTTGATTTGTGAGCATGTTTGATTTCAGCTTTCAGCCATGCTCAGATTTGCTTGATTGAAAGATGTTGTCTTATTTTGTTTGTATATTTCTGCTGCCTGCTGCCACTTGTGCAGGGGATTAACCAAATGGAAAAAGATTATTAGTGAATCTGGGAGAGGGATAGCGGGGATTGGGTATTTGGGTGAGATCTAAACCCTAGCAGCCCAACAAAGTTTGTGTTCATTCAAATTTCGAAACTCTCGGGAGAGAACCGAGCTGAACGGCTCCCTCATAGAAACGGTAGAGGAGGTACGGAACCAGGTCCAGTCGATCCGTGCATATCTGTTCCTTGACGAAAGCCGTGAACGTGTACATTAAATGTCTGGGCGGTTGTGGGACACGGGACCGATTTCTATCACGGTAACAAATGTCTAGATGGGGCCATTGGTGCAGAGCCTGATGAGATCGGAGGGACACGATAACAGGAGCATCTGTGCTTGGGTTCCAAACCGAATTTCTGCTTTACCACAATCAAACAAACTTACTCTTACTATAAGATTAACTTAGACATGCCATCTCATTCCTATAAGATTTCTATTCCTACAATTTTCCTATCCTATGAATCAAAAGAGACCTAAATATAAGGGCCCGTTTGGTTTACAGGATTTTCATAGGAAAATTACAGGATTTCGTTTCCTATAGGATTTGGTACTGTAGAGCCGTTTGGAACATAGGAATCGGTCATAGGAAAAGTACAGGAAAAATTCCTTAGCAACTGGTTTCACGGGAAAATCAAAGGAAACAAAACATTAGCTCCGAGCTCTTTATTGCATTCCTGTGTTGAGGAACGAGGCAAATGCAGTGTCTTTATGCATTGGATCAAGTCGTTTAAACAAAGTGAGTAGCAGTAAAATGGCATGCTTATCCTAAGAAACCTCAGTCCCAGTATTTTCTCTCTCATGCGTTCCAAACGGACTAGTGTAACACTTTCCTACGTTTTGCATTACTCAGGTTTACACATGCATTCCTGTCCTATTCCTGTATTTTTCCCTATTCCTATGTTTTGCATTCCTGTGTTCCAAACAGGGCCTAAAAGCCTGGCTGAGCAATGTGATCAGAGCAGCTACAGTCTACAGAGAAGGGATTGAGGAGTAGGTTCTAGAGGCATTTACGCTACCTGCCGCGGGCCTTGCAGACCGGGAAGCAGCCGCTGTAAATGTGATGAAGGTGCGCTCACATGGCCGCTGCACGTAGCCTCCATAAATCCACTGGCCATCTACAGGTAACTTCGGCACAGTGTTTAGCTCTGCAGATCTAAATCTGTATAAAAAGAGGAAGCATCTGTAGCAGGGTGGCCAGCAGGCGCCTGCGGCTCCATTGAAGGTCGATCGCAGAGGCGAACAGCATAGGCAGCGGCAGCCTACTATTTTTCTACAAGACTTCCATTTTCCTAATTATGAAGATAGTACATAACAAAATTTGCAAGGAAAAACGGGGCCAAGGCTAAGAACCTCTATGCTGCTAACTGCTAAACCCTTAAAACTCTAAATTATAAGCCCTAAACCCTCTCCTGAAACCTCAAATTGGTCCAGGTGTGAATTTTTGTTTCTTTTAGAATTTCTTATAAACTTGAACTGTGTTAAGCCGGAAGACAGGATCCAGGATCCATATATTATGTACATGGATTTCTTGCGTAGGCCACATATAATGTCATGTCATGTCCGCTCGCCGACGGAGTGAACATGGCTACATGGTACGGAACGTACCTACGTGCAGGTTGATCCTGTTCGGCTTATCTCTCGGACCTGGCCCTGCATGCGCGTTGTGAACTGATCACAGAACGAGTAAGAACAATCTTAATGCCTGCGACACCCTTCATATCCTTCGGTCCAAATTAAGACTAACCGGTAACCACACAGCCATCTACCAGGCCGCGCTCTTTACTCCCCTCCTAAATGCGCTCAACATACAACCACCCCAGGAGCACTAAACCTTTCACTCCCCTGTATATAAACCCTCCTAGACCCCTCACTCTCTTCACACACTCACGCCACCCACATCACTCAACCTAAACAACACACACACACAGAGACCAGCTAGAGCTAGCGGCGAAACATCACTTGATCGACATGGCGGCTGCGAGGATGAATGCTTCGATGGTGGTGCTGGCCCTAGTGCTGGCGGCGGCGGTGGTGGCGCCGGCGCGCCCGGACATCTCGTGCTCGACGGTGTACAGCTCGCTGATGCCGTGCCTGCAGTACGTGCAGGAGGGCGGGACGCCGGCCCGCGGCTGCTGCAGCGGCATCAGGACCCTGCTGTCCCAGGCCAACAACACCCCGGACCGCCGCACCATCTGCGGCTGCCTCAAGAGGGTCGCCAGCGCCGCGCCCAGCGGGGACGACATGACCCGCGCCACCCAGCTCCCCTCCAAGTGCAACGTCGCACTCCCCTACAAGATCAGCCCCAGCGTCAACTGCAACTCGTACGTCCCCATATACACTTACATTCTATAATCTGTACTTAGTACAGTAAATACTATGGAGTATCAGGTTTTGACATGCACGAGCCTTCTCGTTTTTGTGCAGGATCAACTGATGTGCCCTGAGTGCGTGTCTACGCCGCCCATTCCCCCTGCGCGGAGTTGATGCCCAGAGAATAAATTGCTACCACTAGTATGGAAGCTTTGCTAGGGTTTAGCGGTCAGATCCGTTTCCTTCTAGCTAGCCGTCGTTTATGGTTTAGGGTCGATTTGTGTACTGTTCGTTGTGTCGTTCTTGTGACCTGGGCGCATGTAGGTGTTCCGCGAGCAGGGGTGAACTGATTTGTGTTCTATGTAATGTGCGTGCTGTATCCAGATGATTTCCTTCCTCGTCAGCTGTCTAGTACTATTTCCTATCGACTTCGCTCTCTGATTTTATATACGTGAACAACGGAACACGGCCACACGGATCGATCCTTGCCACAGTGAACTGAGCTGCTTTCGTTGGTGGGCACAAATACTAAACTAAGACCACTATTTCATGTATACTAAAAAAAGTCTTAGACTAAGACAAAAATCTGTATTCTCACGGTTTATCGGTTCTGTTTTTTCATGTGGAATTTCCTACCGGAACGTTGGCATTTCACATGTTTTTTCCTGGATGTTCGTGCTATCACAAAGAGAACTCGAAACAAGATTCCTGAACCTGCTCGGCTGCTTTTACAGAAAACCAGGGATGATAATCTGAAAGCAATAAACAGGAGGAAATGTTGATTTTTTGTTGTTGAGCTTGACCAAGGTTATTGATGTGCCGAGAAGTTCTCCCCAGGCGGAGAGCCTGGTGGTCCGGGATTTCTGGTCCAGATAGTGTTAACTAAGCGTCGGCCCATTCGAATCCACCTGGCTAATGAACATTTCGCATGTGGCCTAGTCCAAGTCTTCTTTTTACAACAACCCAGAGCTTATCTTCCTTGCTAGGCGCGGCATGCAGTCGAGAACTGAGCTTGGCAAGGTGAGGCAGTGGCCTCCCTCCCCACCCGAGATCGACTCCCTTCGGGAGCGATTTTCCGGGCGTCTCACCCACGGGCACTGCGGACACTGTTGCTGCACTGTTCATTAGGGACAGCGTAATATTCTTTGCTGACCTTTCTCAGTACACGTTCGAGCCACAGGATAGGAGTCACAAAACGCGTGGGATTTGTATAGATCTGTAGGTCTTAGCTTGCATATTAGGGTCTGTATTGTTGAGTGCGTGCGTGTGGTGTGAGTTGGTGTGTTAAGTTTAAATTCTACAGCTGTACCAATCCAGAGTTATAAAAAAAAGGCACGGCAAGCAGTCGAGCGCCGCCCATACTTTCACCACGCCGGGGAACAACGATAATGAACAGCCAATGTATTTCTTGTAGGTTGTACCCGGGTGATCGGCTACATGGGCGAACAACGTTGTCAATGGCCCTGAATAGTGTCATCAAGCTGAAGGCCCCATCGCACATGCTGATCAGTGATGTCTTTGACAGTGAGAGCCGGGTAGGAATTCCGGAAAGTGCAAATTAATGTTGTGGTCGTGCGAACTGCGAAGGCGGTCTTTTCTTGTGTATCATTTGGGCTGGTTTTGAAGTGATGGTGATGAGCTTTCGAGCGGATAGGTTTTCGCCATGACTAGTCAGGACGAGAAGACCCGTTCACGTGCGGGAGTAAGACATCCATCGACTCGATCCACTCACCACTGGTCGTAATCGTCGAGTAGTTGCCAGGGGCGGACCTAGAGGTAAATCTGACTGGGGGCATATTATGTGACGGGGGGCCTTCCTCCTATGAAATTACAAATTTTAAACAATTCTCTTTCAAACTGTATACAAATACAAGGGAGATTCAAAATTTGAGTGGGGGCCTAGGCCCCCACTAGCGTGTACTTGGGTCCGCCCCTGGTAGTTGCGCCAGAAATCCAAACACGGGATTTATCTCTAATACTAACAAGTTGAGCATCTTTATCCCCAAAACGGGTGTAATATCTATCCGAAACCAAAGTTAATTGGAGTAAGAATTTATTCGTCGAAGTAGTTAGTGCGGAATATTCCGCTGAGAACGCGACTTGAGCGTGATCGGGCATCTCCACTCGTTGGCCCTTCCTAGGCCGTTTTCCGGCGCTATTTTGACCTGCGTGGGGGCCAACGGCGCTATTCTGCGCGTTGGGGGCGCCGATTCTCAGCCGTAGAACCCAGGCCGCCCCCCAGCCGACGAATTTTGGTCATATTTCACATAAAAACGCCGACAGATTTAAATGGTTTGACATACAAATTCACACATAAAAATAGTTCAACATACAAATCCACACATAAATAGTTCAACAATGCAAATAAATAGAACAAATCGAACTAGGCATTGCCATTGCCTTTGCGCGTCCTGATGATCTACATCTGCAAGAGGACCCTGTCGGTCAGCCACCGGATCATTCCGCTCACTCTCAATGATCATGTTATGAAAGATCACACAACAGTTCATCACCTCCCACATATTGGCCTTCGACCAAGTCATAGCTGGGTACCGGACAACAGCGAATCGAGACTGCAGCGCACCAAATGTCCGCTCAACATCCTTCCTGCAAGCCTCCTGGCACTTGGAAAACCAAGTTTTCGTGCTTCTTGGCACAGGGTTGAGATGCTCTTCACAAATGTTGACTACTTTGGGTAGATGCCATCTGCAAGGTAGTAACCCTTTGTGTACTGGTGTCCATTGATCTCGTAGCGGCGCTATTTAGACTCCTGATGAGGCGACCGGGAGAAAAACGACGCTATATCGCCTCTTGAGGGGGACGCTGGGACGAGTGGAGATGCCTTGCTCGTTCCGATCGCGGAGTTAGTGGAACCATCCACATAGACGTTACCTTCCTCCTTCCTTTTTTTTGCCTTCCTGTGTACTTTCCCTATCTGTTCATGCCAACGTGTCCTTGTCTGCCACGCCCACCTATCGACTGATCGCCATCTCACTACCTTTACCTTGCTGGACTGTCACTATGGTCCAGTTAAATCTGGAACCTGATGGGTTGCATTGTTTAGTTGAGTATATATGTATCATCACTTTTTGTATCGTCTTAGAGCGATGTGGATGTCCAATATTGCTCATTTTAGAATCGCTTCACAAAGATCTGTGCTTAATGGACGACTGAAATAAAAGACATGCTTAGAAACTAAGATAAGAAAATGGTCTCACACTCGACATCTGCATAAAAAATACATCTCAAAGGTAGGTGTTCCTGCTCTTGATGGCGAACTTTTTTTTTAACCGGCTCAACCATTGAATAAATGGAAACCAAAACAGTTAAACGAGCAAAAGTGATGAAATGAAATGGCGGAACCAAAGGGCCGACAAAAAGACTAGGTCATCTCTACATGACTACAACCTTGACACTGTGTTTGGATGTAGAAATTGGGGGCTGAAATTAGGGAATATGGAATTGGATAGTAATTTCCACCGTTTGGGGTGGTCACGGAATCTGGGCCTGGAAACGCCGAGCAATTCCCAGCGCATCCCCCGCAGGTGTCCGCTCGGGCCAAATGTTTCCGAGCCTGGAGGCTGGGAATCTCACGGAAACGGAGCGAGCACCGCGTTCGCGAATCGTTTCGTCCTCGCGAAACAGGTCTCTCCCCCTCGTGAGCAAGGTCGACCCAGGCGAAACTGCGGCGCCGGCGCCGTGGCCAGGTACCTCCCGCTCCCCTTCCTCTCCTTCGCGCCGCCGCATTCTCTCCCGCCTCTGACTGGTCCGTTCCCGGCCGGGGCCGCACCGTCTTTTCCCTCTCTGAGTGACCTAACCCTAAAATCGTCGATTGGGGATGGGAAGGACGGCGGTATAAGTAGTTGCTAGAGGGGAAGGGCGGCGGCGAGCTGGCCATCTCCAGTCCTTCCTCTTCCTGGGCTTCTTATTCTCAGACCTCTTCTCGTCTCCTGCATGGTTGCGTCCACCCTGCATCTTCTGTGTCTCCTCCTCCAATGCAGTTTATTTAATCTGAATTTTTACTGCCTAAACGTGTGATTTATTTGAACGGTGCTGGTCTCCTCATCCGATGGATTCATTCTACTTGCTACTTGGATTCCAGCGGGCTCAGATTGATAGAAAATAGAGAGGATAAGGTACTTGATGCTCAAAAGTTTCCGCCGGGCCGGCCGGCGGCTAGGGGCGTCTCGCGCGCCGTGCGTCCGGAGGACAACCCATTCCTAGCGGCGTACCTGGGCCTGCACAAGAGCACCGGCCGCGGCGGCGACGGCGGGAAGAAGAGGACGACAACGCGGTGGCGCCGTTGATTGATTTTATTATCTCCTTCCTAGTTAATTATCTTGTTAATTTTGTATGGTTCGTAGCTGTGAGTGTTCCTGGTTATGGTTTGGCCTTTTCCTCGCCACTGTCGCCGGTCGTCGCCGCCGCACGCGCGAGCGTGAAGTTCAGAGTTTGGCCTCTGAAAATCTTCAGTTTCGAATTTTTAGCCTGTGAAAAATCAAATCTCCAGATGTTATTATTTGTGACTTGATTTTGAATTTTAATGTTATTATGTGCGCAAACTAATATATCAATATTCAAATATACATATATAATTGTTTACAAGTTTTATATTGTCTAAGCTGAACAACACATTCAATTCCAAGATTTATACATCCAAACAGGAATTGGAATCGTGTTCTACCCTCCGATTTCAGCCATAAATTCCAGTCACAACCAAACAGTGGAATTAGAATTGCAGTCCATTTCCTTTCCATCTGGGACATGGAATTGCTAGTCTGATTCATTTCCCAACAAACTTTTCTACATCCAAACACAGTGAGAGAAGGCAAGTGCGGTCTATCTCGTCATGTCCCAGTGAACTACTAAAGCAACCTCTAAAGATTGCAAAAGCTACATTTTTCTGTAACATTATGTGATTCCTCTCCTTCGAAAACGCCCATAAGACGATCATGCCACTAGTAGCCCGCCGAATCTTCTTTCGTTAGAAGCGATGTTTCATCCCCACAAAGAGTCGACGCCATTGTTCTTGTCCAGCGAGGTGATGGGGACCGTCTATATTTCCATCAACACTCCTCGACAAGGACTGCCTTCAAGAAGTCTCAATCGTGTCTAAGGAGACAGAAGCAGAATTCCATAGATAACAGTCTTTTCTCCCGCCAATGTTGTCGCCTTATGCATAGATCCATATATCTTCATCGAGCACCAAATGGGAAAGTTGGACATACCTACTTCAAAGTACAACAAGAATCTTGGCCTACAAACATACATACACATCCAAAATATCACATTTAATCTGCACTGATGAGTCTAGATCCAGCGTAGAATTTTTGTCGCTTTAAATTTGCGTAAAGGATGAAAAAAGACAAAGAATACAAAATGTGCGTGAAGTAAAAACTAGACCAAATAGTGACTTTTTTATTTAAAGCAAAAATATATCATAGCAATCACATTTACAATATCTACAAGCTGCTAGCATCACAATATCTTGTAAGTAAAATTAGGACACTATATATAATGGTTTATCAATTAAATGAATATTCTAGGATGATAGGAAGCGACAATTGATTTCAGGAACATATCTGGTAGATCGTCATAAGCGCACTTACCTTTCTAAAAAAATTAAACTTGGCACTATAGTCCTGTTCATTTCTTTGCAGCATCGTTATAAAAAAGTGACATGAAATGGGGATAAAGTATACAATTCGATGTCGTAGGAGATATTTAAAACTAGACCCTCTTTGCGGTCCAGTCTCTGTGTGTGGCAGTCGCGTAGATCTCCCGGTGACAATGTGACATGGTCGTAGTGCAAGTCGAAAACATATGAGGGTTCTCTGACGCACATTGCACTAGTGCAGAACGACACATTAGAAACGGGCCAAAACCCTCATGGAAAACGGAGAAAGGGTCCGTGTCCCCGCCCCCGTGGCTGATGTGAAGGCCCTCATCGGCAACGGAGGCCAAAAACCGTTGCCGATGAGGCTTCTTGTTGGCAACGGTTATTTTTAGACCTCTGTTTCCTTAGTGTCGAGCTCATCAGTAACGGAGTCTGTAATTTACCCGTTTGCATTGAGGTTTCTTCATAAGCCTATTATACCACGTTTACAGATGCCACTAGACACTTAAAATCTCAAAGCACAAGTACAAAAATGATAGCAAATTCATTCATAAGGTATAACAAATGTCACCGATTCATTGCATCACAAGATAACCAATTACACTTATCTTCATTGGCATGCCTCTCTAAATCTATCATTGACATGTTTAGCTAAATCTATCTATGTCATGCATCAGTAAACTTATCCTTGTCATTTCTAACTTAATTTATCTTCATGACTTGCTGTTACATTTGACTTACAACTTTGCCAAGTTCATGAATTCAATCTTCTTCTTGGACGGTGTCACCGAAATATAATCAACTTGCCGCTTTGTCCCTGACCTTGTATTTAGCTCATTTGAATGAGCTAAATATTCGGATCAGCACCATGGTATGCACATAGTGCAATAAGCGAGTGCTGATGTACCGAAGGTGCCTCTTTTGTAAAGTGGTCACTGAAATGCAAAGAGAGAATATATGACTCCATGTTAGCTCACTATACATCTAGCATAAAGGACATACAACATAAAAGGATCCATAAGACAGAATAACAAACTTACAAATCCATTGCATAATTGTTGTGTATCAACAATTATGCCGTACGACAAGCGCACCTTGGCTAAGGGCCCGGCTTTTTATACAGTGTCACCGAAATGTATATCTGTTTTGCAAAGGAGTTAAGTCAGCCATGAGTTTCTTACACTACCGATTTGTGCTAGGTCTGTTCTTTTCGAGCGACACTACAAATGGATCGGAGGGAGTCATGTTTAAACTGGTCATATGGAAAAAAACCTACACAGAACAATGACAACAACCCTAGTTCGTCGGCACGACGGGCGGTCACAAATAGATGTATTACCTTTGGATCTGGCGGGAGTACGTATTCGTCCTCGTCGTTCTCCGGTACGACAGGTTCCAAGGCAGCTGCTCCGACCACGGATCGACACGCCATGCGCCCTCCACCTACAGATCAGGCGACGCCGGACTCCTTCCTCTGTCTCGCCGCCCGGGCAACCTCCTACCCCTGAGCGACGAGATCTGCCCGGGTGGAGCGAAGAACGGGGACGCGCTGCCATGGTCGGAGGAGAGGAAGATGCGCGTCGACAAGGTCGGAGGAGAGGTAGATGCGCGTCGCCACGATCGGAGGGAGGGAGATGTGCGCCACCACGGTCGGAGGAGAGGGAGATGCGCGCCGCCACGGTGGAGCTAAGATCTGGTGCTGCTTGCAGGCACCAGTGAGAGTGAGAGCGAGACTGAGAGCGATAGCGTTTAGGGCTGTGGGATTGGCACATTTATAGCAAAGTAGAACATCGGAAACGGAGGTGATAAACAATTGTTTCCTTTGATTTGTTCGCTGACACACTGGGCCTACACACTGGGCTTATGCACAAAGCCCGAGCCGAAAGGAACTACTTTGGGCTCCGCCTTCTCCTGCTCGTATGAGAGGAGAGCCACGTAGTCGTCCGTGTCATCATGCGGCTCCTCGCCGATGATGTCATCACCGCCCGTGCGCCCCTCTCACATCTCGTCGTCGTCGTAGGCAGGATCGTCGCGCAGCTCTGGCGGGAGGAGGAGCCGGCGGCTCTGAAGCAGCTCAACTCTTTCCGGCGGCATAGGCACCGACGCGCGGTTGAGGTGCCAGCCACCGAGGAGGCGAACCTTTGACCATGGCACTGGCCTCCTATATTGCCAGTGCCGCTCCGCGACGGCCAGCCCGACAATGACGCAGTTCCATTCAGGCGGCCGAGGACGAGCGGCTCTCCGTCGCGGCGAACGGCTGCGGTCGCGGGCGCCCGAGGATCCCGTGTCGTCTTCCAATAGCATAGGCACCCTCCTGTGGTTGAGGGCCAACCACCGGGGAGGCTAACATTTGACCACGGCATTGGCCTCCTATATTGCCAGTGCCGCTGCGCGACGGCCTCCGGCACGATGACGCGGTTCCAATCAAGCGAAAGGAGAGAGGCTCTCTGCGGCGGTGTCGAACGGTTGCGGTGGCGGGCGCCCGAGGAGTTGCTAGGAGTATCCATGGCTGTGGCGAAGTGGCGTACTGAGATAGCAGGGAGATCGTGGGTTTTTAAGGAGTAATGTGCGGTGTCGCAGCGCCACTACGCCATAGTAGTTACTCGGCTCACATCGAATTCCAGTAAGATGGAACGTGTCCACATTGCACATGGACACCCAAAAGGTTCCGTTGCCATAGAGGCATATATCGGAAACGGAGCCAAAATTATGACCGTTGCCAATACTATGGGTAACGGAGATTGAAATGTACCTGTAACCAATATTGACGGGCTAGCCGCGGCCCAGTTTGGTCAGGCCTCAGCGGACACGATAAAATCGCGATTCTCAGTCACCTAACTCGTGTCGTTTCCATAGAGGGGTATCCGATGTGTTGTTCTGTACTAGTGTTGGGTCATGCCGCCCCACCCAAGACTCTCCTTTATTTGAATAAGCGTGCACCAATGGCTCTAGTAAGTACCCAAATGGAAGTGAAAGAGGGGATGACTATGGCTTTGAAGCTCCGAAGTTCACAAACATCCAAACTTTTTCGCCGTCTATAGACTAGACTATAGAAAGGAGTTTTATCGAGGATCCTTGGAACCGCCAAAACGGGAATCCACCAGCCCCAACTCGATACATGGGACGTGTACTATCACACGATAACATAATAACCCGATAACTTGCAGAGATGTGTTCATTGGCGGAGACAGTACTCGGCGAACCAGGCCAGCCGTCCGTGCTCCCTCGCCAGCTGCCATACACGCGTATATGTTAGGTAATCATGTTTTTAGCTGCTATGTTGTGACTGTGACAACAACAAGTTCATCTTGCAAAAAAATAGAAGTATTGTTGGAAGAAAGTCACAAACAAATGTTGGATAGACCTGGGAGGGGTGAAATGTCTACAGGAAGAGGCTTGAATCAACAAACTAGCCTTGCTAGACCTGGAGATACTAGATGGGGTTCGCAACATAAAACTTTGCTTCGCTTGAACGAAGTGTGGGCATGTGTTATAACAGTTCTTAGCACAGTTGATGCACATGGGCGTAATCCGAGTCATGCAGCGGGTTATGTTGAGGATATACCAACTCGGGGTATCACTAACATGGATCAATCCGGCTAATCCAGGGTGGCCCACAGCGGTGGTAAAGGCTTTGCCTGCCGGGTGGCCCAGATAGCCGACGAGTAAGGTAGGCGGATGCCGGCAAGGAGGAGGCCCAAGCCTGAAGCCCACACGGATCAAGACGGAAGGAGGCGGACTTGCCGGCTAGGTTTAGGACTCTGTATACTTGCCGGATACGTAATCACCTTGTAACCCTAGGTTTGGCCGCCTATAAGCCGGACCAGGGACGCCTTTAGGGCGCATCCAATACTCATTGTAACCTGATCACGGCTATTGCCTTATAGTGAGTTATAGCAGCACGTAGGGTTTCGCCACCGCTGCGAGATCCGAAGCTGGGTAAACTGCCGTGTTCAATCCCTACCTCGACGACGCTCCCCTTCTACCCCACGGCTTACCCTCAGCTAGAGGACCCCCGTCTCCTATCAAGATTGCCGATACGATGACAGGTTACGTTGAAAAGATGCAGTGCTTTATATTTGATCTTGTTTTGAAGCTTATGCTAAAGTTGCTTGGTATTACAAATGAGCTTTCAAGACTTCTGCAAAGTAAAGATACAAATGTTGTGCAAGCCATGGAATTACTTGATGATGTCAAACTTCGCTTGGCCGCCATAAGAGATAGTGGATGGGCAGTCTTTTTGGAGAGGTCCAACACAATTCTGTAGTTCCAAGGGTATTCCAGTGCCAAATATATATGATGAAATCTCGTTCGAGGTCGCTCAAGGCTAGAGGGATGGACCATCACTAATCTTCATTATTATCACGTTGAAATTTTCTATGTTGTTATTGAAAAAAATATGTGTTGAGATGAATCACCACTTCGGTAACTCAAACCAGGAGGTACTTTCTTGTTTCTTATGTCTTGATCCCAAGAATTTATTCTCCAAGTTTGATGTAGAGAAGTTTTCTCGTGTTGCTGAAATTATAGTGTTGATTTCTCTAATGGTGATTATTGTGCAATATTGAGGGATCAACTTGAGACTTATGCTCTTCATTTGAGAAATCATGTTGCCTTTTCTTATTGCAAAGATGTTGAAAGTTTTGGTGCAAATGGTTGGAACCGAGAAGCACTTGGTGTTTCCATTGGTTTACGAGCTCATTGAGTTGGCTTTGGTATTGCCGGTGTCAACGACATCTGTTGAGAGAGCTTTCCCGGCAATGAAAATTATCAAGTCCAAATTGTGCAACAAGATAAATGATAATTGGTTCAATCACTTGATGATATGTTACACCGAGCGGGAGATATTTAAGTCACTTGATGATGTCGTTATTATTCGAGGTTTCATGGCTTCAAGTCTTGTAGAGGTGTTTTGCCAAGCCATTATTAGTGTTTTAATGGTATGTGTCATGCTTTGAATGTGAATAAGTATTTTAAACTCTTTGAATTAGTAGTTTTTACTTTCTATTTTAATCTTGCATGTTCTGTTTTGGGTGTTGGAATGGACATTTGGATATCTCAGTTTATGTTTGTGACTTGTATTGTCTAGTGAGCTATATTTCCTATTTTTAGTTATGTATTACGCTCTTCCAAACTATCATAAAGGTATGGTTGTTCATTTCGGTACTTATATTTGCATTATATATATATATATATCAAATATTCAATTTTGATTTTCTTACTTATCTTACGGCCCGCCCAGGCTCCTATTTTTTTTGCCTCCGCCACTGGATGGGTTGCGCGTTACATTTGTAGGGTCTGGGTTCTTCACGCTAACGGCTGGGCGTAGCCCATAGGTGTTGGAGTTCTTGCTCTCTTCTTACGGGCAACTATCGCCCTCGTTCTACCGACCGCTTCAGCCTCTGAGCCATGGTAGAGTATGACAGCATGCATACTTTCTAGCGCAAGGGCATTATGTAAAGTTGTTCCCCTTGGCGGGTAGCTTCCTGCAGGGTCTTCGCCGCTCCTTCAATGGTCGTTTTCTCCTCCGCTCATTTGAGAAAGCGGCCAATGTCCTCCCTCCAGAACATACTCTTGAGGATGACAGCCGTGGTTTCCCGTGGCTCCACGACCGGTAGAGGCCATAGGATTTGGAACAAAACATCAACATCTGGCTTGAACGAGGCACGACACTAGACGAACACGCATGCCCATTTTCAAAATGCGATGCTTTAGTGTTTTATGGAAAATCATTAATACTTTTACTTAACTCAAATTTACATTAGGAAAATAAAATAATTAGGTATTTGCATTAAATTTAGATTCAGATCTTAGGGATTTCCCGGTACAACTAACCATGACAAAGAATTCTATGATAGTATCAACTAAGCTCAACTAAGTTCATAAATCTTCCCGTTCACTAAGTGGCATACTTATCTCCAGCTTTGTTTACTTGTAATCTGCATATGACAAGGCTGCTGATCTTGTCACTGGCTTTATGAGTACATGATGTTCTGTAATCTGGCACACATACGTGTCTGCATGCAGGCTTGAGCACTACCACCACAGGTGTGCGTATTCAAGCGTTTGATCATTTTCTATTGGCGGTTTACGTGGTAGGAATGTGACAGCCGGAATTGGTTAAGAGATTAGGTTTCGTTTCTTGTTTCCTGGATTGAGAAAAACATCCAAGCCGTGCACACGATCTGTCACCGGCATATTGGTAGGTGAATAAACATGAGATTTTGTTACTGCATCTTATGATTTTTATGGGATCAGAGATAGATTAGACAAACATTGTTGAAGATCTTCGTGGTGTCAGGAGCTGATCCAGTGATGCATGCGCACTTATCTGAGCCTTTGACGAAACAAACTGCACGACAGATCGACAATACATAGAAAAGAAGGCCTACAAAAAAGGCAGAACCCGATTGAAATTAGCATCCGGGATGCGAGTGGGTTGATATCTCATATATTTTTCACTCTCTGTCAAAACAGACTTTCGTCCCGCTTTATAAATAAAGCAACAAATATTTTTCACTTAACTAGTTGCTGACATTATGCAAAGAGTACACTGCTAGGCAGGAGTGATATATCAACCTGCCTAGACCAATAGCTCAGCTCTTTCCAGTTTTTCAAGTGTTTTCGCTAATGCTATAGCTATTGAGACTCTAGGTCTTCGACTCTATGTTTTCGTGTGGTTTCTATAAGAAAAGCTAATCTTGCTAAGAGGAACTGGGAGGGGCATAAAATTGTGCATTTTAATTCGGAAGAGTGTGTTCACCATCCTTTTATTGATTGTCCTTTGGCTCCACTGGCCAATATAACAAATATATTTGAAAAATGGCTAAATGGAATTGATAAAAATAGAAAGGCGTGAATTTGTATTGGATATGTGCTTTGGTATGGGTTTTAGGGAACTATCTAAATAACATTGTCTTTAACAAGGTTAGAAATACTAACTTTTCAAGGTTATTTATGTTGCTACTCACTGGATCCAAACTTTGTCGTGCTTCCTGCCCGAGGAGAAGCGGGCACATATGATTTTTGGATGCACACGTCTCCCGATGGTCGCTCTGGATATCTACAATCTGCGAGGCTGGCGGTTGTTTACAATAATACATGATGCATAAGTGCTATATGTTTTTCTTCTTTCACTCGGTTGATCTTTATGTATGCTTTGTGTGATCCATCAGATGTAAGCTCTGAACTTTAAACTTGCACTAAAAAGGACTTTGTGCATCAATGATTCAGATGTCAGGCGTCATTCCCCTTTAAAAAAAATTAAATTTGCCCAAGATCATCTAGGTGTCGCATCTAGTTCGTATCCATCACCGATACTTGCGACTCTACCAATGTCCTCCATGCTTCCTTAATCTCAGCTTTTCATAATACTTCGGGGTGATTAAGAGATAAACCTTGTGTGATCCGCTTTACGGTTGCACACGGAGGGGTGACGATCCGACCGCAATGAATGGACACGGGACTAGGAATCCTCATGAAACATTATCTTTTGAACTTTGATTTTATTCAATTTGATGATAAATTGACGATGTTGTAGTTCTGTTATGTACACCTCATCATGCATTACAACATCTTTTTGTGTGTGTGTGTGTGTGTGTGGTGTGTGTGTGTGTTGGGGGGGGGGGGGGGGGGGGGGGGTAGTGGTTTCAGTCACATTTTTTCCATGTTTCGGTCACTACTTTTATAAAACTTTGGTCAATGTTTAAGTTTTATATTTTGTTTGTTTTGTAGTTGTCGCAGATGCATTTTCCGTGCGATTGCACTTTGAATCGATGCGAGTGCGCTTCTGTTTATATATTTAGCTGCGTAATTACACTTCAATGGCCGGACACAAAACAAGAAAACAAAAACTTTTATAAAAATAACTAGTCAGCTGGATTCTAGACGCCTCCTTGGAAGATTCACTATCAATCGTAGACAGAACACATCAGCTCCGAGCAGAGTTTGCAAAGCAGTATTCTGCCGCTTGGTAGTGTGCTATCGTCAGTTCGTCACTTGCTTCCTCCTTTGGCCGTGTATGATATGCTATCCATCCAACAATATGCATACTCTTTCTTTCCAGCCGCTGGCTATTCTATAAGCTACTCCACCACAAAAGAACGCGGGTTTGCGTCAGCGCGCACGCCTACGCGTGCCTATCTCATTTGTAGCCTTGTACCAACCAGCGCAACCGTACAACCAACAAGTGCATGGCACCGGCAAAGCGGGCGCGATATTTCTCAGGCGAAGGTGAGTGATCCGGAACTGCTCCCTAGTCCAACACCCGGCGACCGGCCGGGTGGCCCTCCAGCTCGGGATCTTCTTTGTATAAAGTCCCCCGGCCATCTCGCGGCAGATCACTACAGCTTGATTTTTTGCCCGATCAAAATCTAGACCAGGAAAAGCTCCATCACTCTTCTTCTAGCTCGCACTCATCATAAGCCCCAGCTAGCTTTTCCGAACCGAAACGGATGCGAGTTGGTATATAAAGTGCACCGTGCGCGCCACATTAGTTAGCAGCCGGCCGCTACCCACGTCCACGTCCTTCTACAAGCGCGGTGCATAACTGCCGGAGAAGCGTGGTCGATCTTTGATTCTTGAAGGTTCTGCAAAGCCGCACGCGGCCTTCACGTATGGGCACCAGGTCCATGAGCTGGTACATGGGCCAGTCAGGCTCGCAGCCGCCGTCGTCCAGCACCAGCGACGCGCAGCGAGCGCTCAGCGCCAGCAGCAGCGGCGGCAGCGGCGCCAGGGACGCGAGCTTCGACACCAACATGGTGATCATCCTCGCGGCGCTGCTCTTCGCCCTGCTCTTCGCGCTGGGGCTCAACTCGCTGGCGCGGTGCCTCATCCGCTGGGCGCGGCGCGCGTCGTCGGCCGGCGGCGACGAGGAGGCGACGACGACGGGGTCGCTGGGCAGCGGGCTCAAGAAGCGCACTCTGAGGAGCCTCCCCATCGAGGTGTACGGCGCGTGCGCGTCCGCCGCCGGGTCCGCCCCGGCGGACGACGACGTCTGCGCCATCTGCCTCGGCGAGTTCGAGGACGGCGAGAAGGTGCGCGTGCTCCCGCGCTGCGGCCACGAGTTCCACGTCCGGTGCGTCGACACCTGGCTCGTCTCGCACGACTCCTGCCCCACGTGCCGGGACTCCGTGCTCAGCGGCGCCGCCGCGCCCAAAGCCGCCACCGGACGGTCGGGTGCAGCCGTCACGGTGGTCATCGCGTGACGTGGACGGATGGGGTCCGCGGGTGGGCCCGCAGATAGGTTTGTTCCAAGTAGAAAGTATCTTGGCCCTGGGCGGCAATCGTCTCCGTTTACTGTCGTCGCTGTTGCGTGTGTATATACATTCTGGAGGTGGTATAATAAGATACTAGCAGAGCTAAAATAAGAAGATTGTAAATTTGTACAGGCATGCTGGATTTTCCACAAGTATATATATAGGTGGTACTCCTGTTCTCAGCACATATGGATTCTATGATACGATCACCTCCAAACACTTCTGCGGTTCATATTTGTTTAGGGACACATTTCATTCTATAGAACAACTCCAACCAAACTTTACTACGAATGAAAACCAAAGAGCGGGCGAAGAATATAGCCTGTGGGCGAAGACTATAGCTTGAGTCTTTCGAACTACATCAACCATTCGCACAAAGGCCATGGAAAAATACCAAAGAGGAGGAATAATATAGAGATTGCCGGAAGCAGTGGCGGAGCCAAAAAATATTCAGAGGGTGTGCCAGTGCCACACTTCAAAAAAATTAAAAAAATTTGGCTATCACATATAGTTCAGAGTCTTACCGAAAAGAAGAATATAAATGTCTTGTAATATTATAGCTCACCAACTATGTTTTAAGTTAGCGAAAATAGAAAATGCAAATAGTTGGAAAGAAAGATACTCGTAGTCTCTTAATTTTTGACAATTATACAACAAAAGTAACAGCAAACTAGCATAAAAAAGTTGTGAATTGACACAAAACATAGACTATTGACACAAAAGCTTGAACCTAGAGAAGTTTGCGCGTGCACTTCGCTTGAGGTGGCCTTGGTTTGAGTGGACCGACCCAACCCGCCCTTGGGTTGGTTTGGGGCTACCTTGTGATGCCGATGACATGGAGCTCTTCTATGCCTCCGTGACCATCTCTATTGGAGACGGAAAAACCGCAAAGTTTTGGGATGCGCCTTGGCTAGATGGGTTAACCCCTAAAAGCATTGCTCCCTCTATCATTGCCATTTCTAAGAAAAAGTCCTTCAACGTGCACATGGCATTGAGTAACGAATTTTGGATTCAAAACCTTTGCTTTGATGGTGGAATTTCAGTCAACCATATAAATGAGTTCTACGCGCTATGGACGAAGATTCAAGAGGTGCAACTTGAGGTGGACACCGCGGACGCGATCACTTGGAAGCTCACCAACAACGGAAAATACTCCGCGGCTTCCGCTTACTTGACGCAATTCGAGCCTCCCACAACTTCATCCTTCATGAAGTCGGCGGTTTGGAGGAATTGGGCTCCTCCCAAATGCAAAATCTTTGCTTGGTTGATCCTACAAAATAGAGTGTGGATGGCGGATCGTCTCACAAGGCGGGGGTGGCCTAATTGTGGCTTGTGTCAACTAGGAAAAGGGAGCCGGAGACCACGACGCACATCATGTTTCAGTGTAGGTACTCTATCCGAATTTGGGGAGCTCTCAAAGATTGGCTCGGTTTGGATGCCTTCGACATCTCCCAATGGAATGCTCACACCACGGTGGAGGAGTGGTGGTGTGCCACCACCGGAGCCCTCGGTCATCGGCGCAAGAGTGTTTCTTCCTTAGTCCTTCTTGTCGCTTGGGAGATTTGGAATGAGCGTAATGCACGTGTTTTCCGTAAGGTCGCATCCATGCCTCGTTCGGTTGTATCTTGTATTAAGCGCAACGCCGCACTTTGGGTGTTGCCGGGGCGAAGCATTTGAGCTCTCATGCCGCGAGAGTAGACCTTTTATTCAAGCCTTTGGCTTGCTTTGTAACCAAACTTCTCTCTTAATAAAGAAATACGTAAAGTTTTTGCCTTGTTTCTAAAAAAACTGCATCCAGGAGTGCGCTGCTTTATAATTCGTCATGGAGTGCAATGTGTCTCTGCCACCGCCGCCGCTTGGCCGCGTGCTAACACGAACGGCTAGAGTTCTTAATGCCACCGCGCGTGCACACCCGCGTGCCTTCCTTCCTCACTTTCGGGGTCGTTTGGTTCAGAGAGAAATCGGGATTTCGGAGCAGGTGAGCCGCGAGCAGCTGTGGATAGGTAGCAGACGAAAACGACCAAGGTGTAGAAGCATCGACATGCGGGAGCAATTTGAGGCCTCATGGCCTGTAATTATTAATGGGCCGTGTCACATGTGCTTCTGTCTAGACTTACCTTTTTTCTTTTGACTGAAACTTTGATATTTAACTAGTTATGGCGTGATGGGTTGGCAACTCCTCAGTAGATCCTTATCATTTCATGGAAGCTCTGGGTGTGCCAGGGCACACCCGGCACACCCGCGGGCTCTGCCCATGGCCGGAAGCAAAGATTTTAAGGAACATTGCGCTGACCATGCTTGGTCGTTGATATAGCACTCATAAAACACCGTTACATTTCATTCTATAAAACGACTCTAAACAAACTTTTTTAATAAAATTTTGGCATGCAAAGAGCAGTGGAAGTAAAAGAAATGCCATTACCTCTTGCTTGTCTCCTAGGAGATGTGGATTAAGTGCAACGGTCGAGTCTTCTGACCTACATCAACCATGCACACAAAGATCATGGCAAAATATTGTTTCAAAAAAAAATTCATGGCAAAATATTAAAGATGAGGTACAATATAGAGATTTGGTGGGAGCAAAGAATTTGATATACCTAATACCGTGTTCGAGTATGTTTTTCATAACTCCGGTTGTGTTGACTTGTTAATAAGCTTCTCATCCTTCAGTGAAAATAGGAAAATCTTTTGTCTAATTCGGGAAAAACCTTACACTCTTAAATGTATCTCATATGTGGACTTTTTTGCACTTACTTACCTTGGGTTTTAGGTTCCCACATTATTTGACCTGAATTAACAGGAGCCGCAGATTTATGTTACAAACATTTTTACAGCATATATGAAAATTGGTAGCATATTCTATTTTTCAGAAGAAACAAAATAATAGTTGTATCCTCATGTACTTTTTTTCGAGATAGCTGCGGTGGGGGATGGGAGATCCCCATCATTTGTTATATTCTCAATCGAAGAACGACATGGAAAGGCGGTACAAAATGAGTTAGCCGCAGGTGGTGGTAAGCGATAAATACAACACATGGCAAGCATAGGCAAAAGAGAGTGTTAAAGAGTGAGATTCTATCAGGTAATAATGGTTTGTCCAGATCGAAACATCCGAAGGGCGGTGACAAGATGTTTTATAAATATACACATGTATCTAACTAGTTTCCTTCTTGACTAAACAATCAGACTTCGTTAACAAAAAAAAGTACATCGACTCGAAGAAAATAAAACGCATATGAGCGACAAATATCTTTGCTACAATGGAAATTTACATTGAAGGCCTTCAAGTCGTCATCTCTAGTTTATAAACATGTTCATCTTGGCGTTCTTTCATAACTCGAATGAGAGAATTGCACAAGACCTAACTTGCACGAACTAGACTAATCTCAAAAATATTAAATATAGCCTTCTTGAAAGGACAACGATGTCGCCTAGAGGGGGGTGAATAGGCGATTAAAACTTTTCCGGTTTAGACTTGATAAATGCGGAATAAAACTAGATGTTTAAATTATCAAGCACACAACCTAAATATTTTAGGCTCAACTATGTGCACCAACAACTTATGCTAAGCAAGACAAGTAAGAGCATCTCCAGTCACACACCCCAAAATCGGCCCCCAAAGTGTCCGCGGACACTGACCGGGCAGCCCCTAAAACATGCCTCCTACAACCACGTACCCCAAAATCTAGCTACCAAATTACTATAAACCATACAACGTAGATCATACTACGTACTACTCCTACTACATAGCTATCCTACTCGTCGTCGGAGATGACGATGACCGTCGCCCCTGCCCCTTCACCGGAGCCGCCGCCCTGTCACTACTAGGAAAACCCTTATAGATAGGTTACATTCTGTGGCGCACCCTTAATTGGTGCGCCACAGAAATATAGGTGCGCCACAGAAAGTCACATTTCTGTGGCGCACATGGCCAGGTGCGTCACAGAAAGTTATCCGGGGGGCGGGTTAAAATTTGAAAAAATAATTCTGTGCCGCACCTGGCACGTGCGCCACAGAAAGTTGACATTCTGTGGCGCACCAAGCTTGGTGCGCCAGCCAGGTGCGCCACATTCTGTGGCGCGCCAAGCTTGGTGCGCCACAGAATTTTTTTTTCAAATCCCACCCCCCCTGGATCGCCTTTTTTGTCTTGCAGTAAGTAAAAGAAAATGATAAAAATTTCAATAAATAAAATCCTTTGACATGTAGTTAGGTATGAGTGTCTAGTAGGTATAGAAATTTTGAAATATGAATTTTGACCTTTTCTGCAACAAACAGGAAAAAAAACTTGTAACGGCCATAACTTTTGCATACGACGTCGAAATAACGCAAATAATATGTCAAAAAAATCGTGAGAAAAATTCGAGTTCGAATCCACCCGGGTTTACCCGGTCAGCAATTCACAGATTCCTCAAATTTCAAAAGAAAAAAAAGTTATTTCAAACAGACGATTTTTCGCAGCAAAATCAAAAAAAAGTTCAAAAAAATCAAAAATTCCAAAAAAAACACAGAAATGTATAACAAAGAAGATTGTTGACTTTTTTTATTTTTTGGATTTTTTTGGATTTTTTAGATTTTTTTATTTTTTTTGAATTTTTTTAAGTTTTTTGAATTTTTTTGGATCTTTTGAAACTTTTGAATCTCTTTTTGAGAGTTTAGAAGTTTTTGAAAAATCTGAAATTTAAAAACACACGTTTATAACATATACATAACATATACACATACAAGACTTAAGAGGATACATATGGTATATATATCAATAAGAACTTGAGTAGCACAAGGGTAGGTGAAGTGTGTGGAACTTAGAAGTTAAGCGTGGTAGGGTTGGAGCAATTTGAGTATGGGTGACCTAGCGGGAAGGTATCAGTTCAAAAAATTCAAAAAATCTGAAAATAATTCCAATAATTAGGATTTTTCATATTATTTCATATTTTGATTTTTCTGATTTTTTTTGAAACTTTTTATTTATTTTTTGCAGTTTTTGAATTTTTAGAATTTTTTCAGAATTCTGTGGCGCACCAGGCCAGGTGCGCCACAGAAAGTGGATTTCTGTGGCGCACGCCCATGGTGCGCCACAGAAAAAAAATTTAGTGGCGAGGATTCTGTGGCGCACCCAGCAATTCTGGGGGTGCGCCACAGAATCCATTTTTGGTGCGCCACTGATAAGGCTTTTCCTACTAGTGTGTGCCTCGTCACCGGTGCCGCCCGCCTTTCCCTCCTCGTCGGAGTCGGAGATGGAGAAGGTCGACGTAGATCCGGCGGCTTGAAGGTCGACGTTGCGGCCTTCCTTCATTGCCGTCTCCGCTTGGAGCTGCTGCACGAGGAAGCCGGCCCTGTTCCTCATCTGACCGATGAGGATGTGGTCTGCCGCCTCCGCCCGGAGCTGCTGCTCCGCCGCACGGTGCTCCGCCTCCGCCCGGAGCTGCAGCTCTTCCTGGATCCGTGCCTGTTCGGCCTGGTACCGGGACTCCTCCTCCTCCATTTGCTGGCGGAACTCCGCACCCGTCATGCGGATGAATGTGGGCTCGGTCTCAAGCTCGACGACGCCAACGGCCGCCGTCTCCGCCGCCTGGACCGCCGCGTCTGCGGCCCCCTGCGCCTCCGCATCCGCTTGCGCTTGGGCCGCAAGTGCAGCGACCTCCGCCGCGTCACGCGCGAGCGCCTCCCGGTGGATCTGCGACCTGTCCTCTGGTGTGAGCATGCCGGGCGGAAGGCGGCGAGAAATGGTGGATGTGGAGGATGGTGGATGTGGATGATGCGGCTAGGGTTTGCTCCGGCCCTCCTTATAGTCGGAGATGGCCGGAGAGACATGAATGCCGGCCGGTAGCTACACCATTAATGCGGTTAAGGTGCCTTATCCGCGTAGATGAGGCGGTCAAGCGTAGGTCCGCCCTGTCAGAGCATCTCCAGTCGGAGGCCCCAAATTCGGCCCCCATAGTGTCCGCGGACGCGTCCGAATGCGTCCGCGGACACCGACCAGACAACCACCAAAACTAGTGTCCTACAACCACAATGTTCAAATATTGACACCCAAATACATGCAAGCCATGCACGTCCATCATAGAGGTAGTTTTGATGTCTAAATAAATAGTTCACATCACGTTATTACAACATAATTGTATCTAAACAAATAAAAGTAGCCGGACATAAAAGTTCACATGATTCAGACACAAATCATTGCAAATTAAAATTCAGTCCTTCCCCATGAAGACATACATATGCTCCACCAGATCATTGAGTAGTTGGGTGTGCGCCACTTCATCTCGAAGTTGTCGATGCATCTCAAGGAATTGCATGACATACTCCGCTTCTTGTTCAGGTAGGTGGACATGTTATCCAGGCTTCTCAAAATCAGTACGAGCTGCCCCTTCTCCCTCATCCTCCACAATCATGTTGTGCAAAATTACACAACAAGTCATGACCTGGCATAGAACCTCCGGATCCCACATCATTGCGGCTCCACGGACCATGCCCCAACGAGCTTGCAACACACCAAATGCCCTCTCGACATCTTTCCTAACAGATTCCTGTGCAGCTGCAAAGCCACATTTTTTGGGACCAGTAGGATTGCTGATAGTCTTCACAAATGCTGCCCACTGAGGATAGATACCATCTGCAAGATAGTATCCCATGGTGTAGTCGTGTCCGTTGACGGTGTAGTTGCATGGTGGAGCATCCCCATCACAGAGCCTCTTGAACAGGGGAGAGCGCTGAAGCACATTGATGTCGTTGTGAGAACCGGGCATGCCAAAAAAAGCATGCCAAATCCACAAGTCTTGAGATGCCACAGCTTCAAGTACAATAGCGGCCTCCTTGCTGTGACCTTGGTACTGCCCACGCAACCCCGTTGGACAGTTTTTCCATTGCCAATGCATGCAATCTACTGAACCTAGCATACCAGGAAACCCTCTTGCTTCTCCTAGGGCCAATAGCCTTGCGGTGTCTTCGACATTAGGTTCTCTCAGATATTTTGGCCCAAACACCTTCACGACGGCGTATGCAAAGTGCTCCATAGATTCGATGCATACTCTCTCCCATCCGGACATACTCGTCTATGGCATCCGCGGCTTTTCCATACGCAAGCATTCTCAAAGCAGCGGTGCATTTCTGCATAGGAGAGAAGGATAGTTTTCCGCAGCAATCATACTTCAACTTGAAATAGTCATCATACTTTGTTACTTTCTCTTGTATGTGCTCGAATAGTCTTGAGCTCATCCGGAACCGACGTCGGAAAAACCCCTCATGAAAGACCGGCTTCGGACGCTTGAATTAATCGTCATACAGATCTCGAGCGCCTTTGAGCCTGTCACGGTCCACGGTGATCCGTCCGTTAATTGATCGCTTGAAGTTGAGAACATGCTCCTCCTTCTTCTCCATTTCCTCTTGAATGCTCATCATGGACATGGCGGCCTCCTTGTCTCCGTCGTCAAACATGTCTTCATCACTGGACCCGTCAATGAACTCCTTGTAAACCAACTCATCCATGGCCGAGTAATCGTACTCCTCGTCGGACGAAGAATCCATGGCTACATGCATGAACACTTAATCAAAATCCGGTGCCGACATTTACACAAACACTTTCAGAGCGAGGTGGAGGTCGGGCGATGCTAAACGTACCGGGAGCGGAGCGTCCAGATGAGGTTCCTCCGGCGACGGGCTCCGGCGACCGCAAAGGACTTGGCCGCGGACGCTGTGACTTGGGGGCGGCGGCGGTCAGTCGAAGACTCGAAGGGGCCGGCGGCGGAGCAGAGTGGTGCGGCCAAACTGGACAGAGCGGAGGAAGAAGAGGAAGAAGAAGGGTTTCCGTCCAATTTAGGGGAAAAATTAGGTAGGCCCGCATTGCCAGGTCTGACGTGGCGGACGTGTCCGGGCGGCCCCAAACCCGCCCTACATATGGGCTGGCTTTGGGGTGTGCCGGACCGCCCGGACGTTTGGGCTGACTATAGGGGGTGCGGTTGGGTGGCGGTTTTTTGCCCAAAAGCTGTCCGGGCTGTCCGCCCGGGCGTTTGGGGGGGCTTTCGGGGCTCCGGTTGGAGATGCTCTCAGCGACCAAAGGGCGGACGCGCCCGGGCGGCCCCAAACCCGCCCCAGATATGGGCTGGGTTTGGGGTGTGCCGGACCGCCCGGTCGTTTGGGCTGACTATGGGGGGTGCGGTTGGGTGGTGGTTTTCAGCCCAAACCGCGTCCGGGCTGTCTGCCCGGACGTTTGTGCGGCCTTTGGGGGTGCCGGTTGGAGATGCTCTAACAAGGTGATAGCAAGATATAAGACTTCAAGCACGAAGGCTATCACAATGTAAAGTGCATAAGTAAAGAGCTCGGGTATAGAAATAACCGAGGGACGCGGAGACGAAGATGTATTCCCGAGTTCCTCCTTTAGAGGGAGTACGTCTCGTTGGAAGGGTGTGAGTTTCAAACTCAAGCGCCACAAATGGCCTCACCCTATTCTCCGATGAACCTCGCACAAAAGCTCGGTTCACCTTCCACTATCAGAATCCTTCAAGCCGGAATCCGGAGCCCTTACAACAAACTTGAGGCACAACCCACAAAAGGATTGGGAGCTCCCAAGCACCACGAACCGTCTAGGGTCCAACAACCCAAGAGTAAAAAGCTCACAAACTTTCACTTCCACGAATCCTCGTGGAGAGAGCAAACCGATGCAACAAAATGCAATGGCAAGAACACAAGAAGTGCTCAAGTCCTTCACTCTCAAATTCCAACAAAGCAACAAATACTTATGGGGGAATAAGAGAGGAAGAACAATGGAGGAGAAACACCAAGAACTCCAAGATCAAGATCTACTAGGTTCCACTCACTTAGAGGAGAGATAGATTGGTAGAAATGTAGATCTAGATCTCCTCTCACTTTTCCCTCAATGATATGCAAGAATCATGGGAGGAACTGAGAGAGGGGCAAGCTTTTCCAAGGTCAACAATGGAGGTGAGAGAGGGGGAAATTTCATGCTTGGAAGAGCTGGTCACTTTGGGTAAGAAGGGGCCTTTTATAGGTCCCCACGAAAAATAGTCGTTGCAGGAAAACTGGGGCCGGAATATCCGGCCCAGAAACAAAAGGTCCTGCCCCCCGGAATATCTGGCCTGGAAACAAAAAGTCCGGCCCAAAGGTCCGGTTTTCCCAGAGACTCGCAAAACTGGCTGTAAGCTGGTCCTTAGCCGAAAATCCAAGGGACCGGAATATCCGGCCCAGATCCAAAAGGTCCAGCCCAATATTCCGGTTTTTTCCAGAGGCTCGCACACAAGTTCCTTAGCAGAAAAACCAGCACCCCGAAATATCCGGCCCTGACTCAAATAGTCCGGCCCAATACTCCGGTTTTGCAAACTGACAGAAACAGCAGAACAAGCATAACTATTGGAAGGAAAATCCAAATGGTATGAAACCAATTTTGTTGGAAATATTAAGAACCATAAATAGAGTAAAGGCACCACACGTGGGAAGGTGTAGAACTTTCCTCAAGGATAAACCGATAATATTTCCAAACCCGAAACACAACAAGTTTTTCAACCGGACTCCGTTTTCTATGATCTTTGGCTTGTTTCGAAGATAATCACAAGCTCTACATGATCATGCATATACACATCATAGTCCATCATTTTAGGAGGAGACCACAAGAGGAGAGTTTGACCTCTCTAGAAAAGACAAACCGGTAAAACCTCCAACATCAAACACACAACAAGATATTCATATGACATCCGTTTTTGATGAACTAAATCTTGATATGGAGATGAACACAAAATCTAAATTCTCACATGGATAAAAGCCAAATAAGAACCAAGAAAGATGATATGCCAAGAATGCAAAGGTTTGAGCTCTCCACAAAGATGCGATCAAGTTACTCACTCGAAAGCCCCTCTTGATAGTACGGTATCTATCCTATAACCCGGTCTCCGAACTAACAATATGAGACCGGTAAAATAGAAACCCTATCAAGATCATACCTTTGCCTTGCGCATTACACTTGAGTTAGATGATGTCGATCTTGACTCTCTCAAGTTGGAACACATTTCTTGATCATGCTTGCTAGCACATGCTTGATGAAGACTTCTCCAAATACTCCCCCATACTCCATTATGGGAGAGCTCCATTGCAAGCTTCAATCAAATGATATCTTCCGAGATGGATTCATATTGAACTTGCACTTCATCATCTTCGAAATGTATTGATCAATCTTGACTTCATTATTTGCACATTGACTTGATCAACCTTGCACTTCATCTTCTTCTCTTAATATATATGATAGCTTGGAGATAAACATGAATGTTCCCTCAGTCTTCTTTTCCAAGCCACACTTTACCATGTAAGCTTGTAGAGTCCAACACATGAACTCCAATCTTTTCCTATAGACAAGATCTACAAGAATATATTAATGCAAACATTAGTCCATAAGGATTGTCATTAATTATCAAAACCACGCATGGGGATAACATGCACTTTCACTTCTGAGTTATCCACACAATTGTTTAAAACATATAATCACTGAACACCCAACCAAACGTATAAACACAACTCGTTGTTCGGTTTGATGTATGTCTAGTAGGCAGGTGGGCCAGAAAATAAGTTTTGAACTCGGTTACTCCTAGAGTTTGGGAGGCTTTACAAGGCAATCTCCAAAGAAAAATATTTATATTTTATTTCAATTATAGGATTCACTAGATCCTATGCATAATGCATACATATGATCTGTTCACCACTATTTGCAGCAACAGCAACAATATTCAAATTTATCTGTTTCCGCACAAGTGCTGCCTTTAGGGTTGTAACCTTGTTCAATGCAGGATTGTCTACATTCCTCGATCTCACATTTTTGCGTCACTTGACAACCACCGGAAATGCGAGCCTCGGTACCTGTGAAAAACATGTTAGAATAGACGCAACCTAGTAATGAACAGTGAAATGCAAATGGTATGAAGTCTAAAATTCTTACTTATCTGGCAAGTAATAGTCGTAAAGACGACCAACAAAACAACTATGCGTAGAACCCTTGTGGTGTTACTCGAGAGAGCCATGAGCTGAGACTAGCTAGTCCTTGTATGTTTGGTTTTTCGCTACTTGAAAGTTTTGCTTTTTTGGTCGGGTCTGTATCTATACTACTATTAAAAGAGCAAACTTGATCGGATACATTAAATTTATGCCGTACGATATCTGAACAACGAACGAGATTGTTCGTTCCGTGTTGATCAACTCAACACAAGTCTAGCGAACCGGTACGAGTCTATTTCTCATCTCCTTTCCCTAGCGCAGAACGAACACAAACAGTTACTGTATGTGGAGACTCGCCGGAGCTCCCCCGCACGGCGTGGGCTCAAGATGCGCCGCATCCCGGTCCTGTCTCCCGCACGACGCGGCCGGCCGACCAGAGGGGATAGGTGGTGGCAAGGCTGGCACAGTGGAGGCTAAGGCATGGGGAGGCTTTGGTGGCGTCGCTAGGGGGGCTTTGGCGGCGGCGAGTCATGGAGGTGAGGTGGACGAGGTCTCCACAACTGTGCCCTGCGCCCTGTCCGCTGCCGCCCTGCCGCCTGTCCGACGCGACCACGGCAAGCAGGCCGCCAACCCCTTTCCCGCAAGTGAGTTTACAGCGTTTACCTCGGCTGGATAGGTTTCTTCCCCAAATCCCCAATGGTATTGCGGTGGTGGGCTTGGGGCAGAGGACCCAGGGCGTCGATCCGAGGAAGGAGATGAGGACGGACTCCCAAGGAAGTTCCGCGAGCGCCTACAACTACGAATTACCTCGCTCGATGGGCCCATACGCAGCGCCGCCGCCGGAAACCGCCGCTGCCCTTCCGTCCTCCTCCTCTGACGTGGTCGTCCGGTCGCCCTGAATTCACGCGCCATGGGACGCTGAACGCCGCGTTTGGATGATGCCACACATGATTTAGGGTAGCGACCCTGCCGCATAGGTCCAATAAACAGCTATTTGTTAGCTTCATGCCTTCATCTGAATGTAGCGGAATAGTTAATTGCTGATTTTATGGGGATCTTTTTTGCCAGTTTTTCATCTGACGAAGAATTTATAGTGGATGCACATCACTCTGGGAGGAATTATCAGGCACACGACCAGCGAGCGGTGAAGAAGCAACTTCTCCCTTGGACTACATGACAGGTAAGATTAAGACCTTGATTCCTTACATCCATCTCTATTCAGATTTTTTTCATGTCTGGCCATTATTTTTGATTGCTAGAAGATGTACTTAATAACATGTATGCATATTTATTTATATGAAAAACTCTCGCCCTTTCTTAGCATATGATTTTGTTTGTTCTCACATGTTATCTTGGTCTTCTGAAAGTGATTTGAAGCTCCTATATCTTTATTTCAATTTACGGAATATATTCCATTGTGTATCATGCTATTGTCTAGGAATTCTAAGAAGCAGCTTACATACAGTTTAGCTATTTCACACAAAGTTATGCCTTCATGATTGTGCTGCTGCATATACCTTGCCTTACTTCATGTCTAACCATACGGTAGTGATATCAGTTTAATATGGATTGATAGATTGACAGTGTGGTTATCAATTATGTTAGCATGATTCAATGTGTTGTACATCAACCTTGTTACGCCGATCTGCTTGATGAGGGACGCCTTAATGATCTACCAGGCTTATATGCAGGATTAAAAGAATGTGGTCGGACCATGGTTACGCCGATCTGCTTAACTCTCTGGAGTTTCGAGTTTTCGACCAGTGTGTTTACTATTTCCTATAGATGTTCAAGAATAAATATCAGTTATTAATTCTTCTTCCATCGATCATATATTTCATCTGTATGTACTTTGTTTTATTATTCCTCATGGAATATTTTACATTTTTAGATCCACATGTTAGAGTTAGTTAGATGGATATTTTACATTTTTTATATAACAGAACTTTTGATTCCCTTGAAACTTTTCCATCTATCTGTCTCTTTTGAACACAATCATTTCCCTTTTGCAAGTTCGACATGCTTCATTTTGTGAATGAGGAAATTAAACATGTATAAGTGATCTTGCCGGATGTTGCTCGCTAACTAATTTCAATGTATTAAACATGTATGAGTGATCTTGTCGGATGTTGCTCGCTGACTAATTTCAAGGTATTAAACATGTATGAGTGATCTTGTCGGATGTTGCTCACTGGCTAATTTTTGTAAATTAGACCATAATTAATCATACTACAGTAGTATTACTACTTTGGAATATACAAAGAATGATGTGTTCACAAAATTTAGTTGAGACGTGCGTGCACGTGCAAGGCTACTAGTAGAGGAAAAACAAGAACTTGGGGAATTAAGTATTTCCTATTTTGTTTCACCTGTAAGTAGAGGCAAAAGAGAATCTTTCGAAATTAAGTCCTACCTATTTGGTTTCACTTAAAAGTAGAGGCCGAATATAATCTTGGAAAATTAAGTCTTGCCTATTTTGCTTGACCTAAAATGATATTTTCCTTAATTATTGTGCATTACAATTGTACTGTTAATCTTGCCTAATAATAAATTATTGCCAATCTATTCATTCATTGATTTTAATTAAATTTCATGCATTGTTATCTTCTTGAATAAATGTTGACAATCAAGAAAACGTGAATTTTACCACCCTCGGTTTCGTGGTAGAAGGGTCATTATTTGTTGCTAAAGGTTTTCAACCACGTCCGGTGTACCGTGGTAGATTGCGCGTGGCAAAACAATCTACCAAGGTACAGGGAATCGGTGGTAGATGGTTTCGCATCAACTAGAAAAAATGTCATGGTAGATGCATATAACGGAGACTCAGAACGGATTAACATTAACTGTGCTAACTATGACATCGTCAGGTTACGCGACGTGGCATCATCGAACGGTTTAGGTATGACGGCCCTTGTTTCGGATTGGCCTAGCAGCTTGTACGCTTTTTGAGCCCATGGAACTGAACCTTATTACTATCTGCCTAAGAGAGTTCTAAATGCATGATCGGCCCATTATTTTTCCTGGGTAGCAAACAATTAATGGCCACTTAGTCAATGGCCCATGAAAATTGCCGTGAAATATCAGAACCAAGACGCTCTTGTACCGAACTCAAAACAAAAAATGCACTTGCACATTCCCCTATCCCTTACAAAACAAAAACAAAAACAAAAAAACTTGCCATTCTCCTACAAAAATAGTGTAACTTACCCATGAGTTTTACACTTGTCAATCGACCAAAACTTTTGATCGTTTATTCGTTGCACGTTCCATCACGAAGAAGTTCTTATGCAGCCACTTGTTAGTTATGATGCGTCAGTTTCCCATATGGATTCGTTGGTCAGTCGGTCCGTCGTTTATACAGTTCTAGGTACGAGCAGTGGAACTGTGGAAGAAAAATACTGTTCTCCTACTTGGACTTTTTTGTGTACTTTTCTCCGCAGCTAGGAGAGATATGTCCTGGAGCTCCAGGCTCCTGCTGGATACGAGCTACCAAACTGAAGACCGAAGCATTCCTAGCGAGCGCAACCAAACTGAACTTCGCCGCTTAAGATTGAGAAACAAAAGTGATTTAGTGCTACGAGCTATACCTGTTTTCCACGATGCAGTTCATGAAAAAGTAGATCGAGTCTCAACAGTCAATGAGAAATGACTAAGATTTTCTCATCGCAAAAGAAGAGAGACAAAACTTTGTCTGTTTTTTAAGATTTTGAAAGTATTTTGTGGCTCACCCGCGCATCCAATCCAAGCGTGTCGGCAACCAGGAGCCTCCCTCTCCACAATTTCTGAAGAAAAGATGTAAGGCGATTTCAGAGTGCACTCTGCTTTCCTCTGTTTTTCCTCTGTATCGTGTCCTCGCCGAAGCAACTACACATGATAACAGCAAATCTTATTCTGCCACATCTTCATAAATTAGTTAACTAAAAATAAACTAATACCTTCATCGATACTAACCAACCAGCACTCCATCAAATCATGAGAACACAAGAAAAATAGCAAAAAAACAGCCACAAAAATCATTTCCCTTCTTGTTCTCGATGACCAGTGTTTGTTATACACGAAGATAAACAAAAGTTTAGATCGCTATTTATACTCTTATTATTGCTCTCCTACGGGGAAAGTTGTGTGCCCCTATAGCTAAACCACCCCATCGATCAGCTTCTCGCAACCCGTCGCATAGATGACAATGTTTTGGAGTTTCACATCATCCTCCTTCTCGTTCTAAAAAACCAAAAACCAATGCAATCTAGCCTGCTTCGTTGGCTACCCACCCGCTAGTTAGCTCGCACTTGATGCGCGCGACCAATAGAGGGCGCGCTCTCGATGCTCGATGAAGTTGTGGCTCTCCCAACCGTTCCAGACGATATCCCGCACCTCGATGAACTGCACGACCTCGCTGATCATGAGCGCAGTATTGTCAATTCCGAATTTCTTTACGAGCCTTAGTGGTGCGATCGGCGTAGAGGCACAGTCGCCGCGCGCGGCATGCATTAACGTCGCTCGGACAAGCTCCACCGTTTTGAGCTGCTCACGGGCCATTAGCACGTCCTAGGCGTTATAGTCCCCTATGAACGGAATGCGGTTAACCCCGTTTATGAGATGTTCAAAGCATGCTAAACACTGCTACAGCTTGTGGTTCCTAAGCACTACCGTCCTCTCGTTGTCATCGCCCTCTAGTGATATGAGGTCGACGAGGAGCCACTCGGGCAAGGAGCCACTCGGGCGGCTCCAACTCGCTGGCTGTTTGAAGGGCCAGTCCAATCATAATCAGGGTCGAGGAGAATTAAATTAATTATATTAAACTTTTATACTTCAAACTCATTTATAACATGCTAAAGTGTTGTCGAGTATAATATACTCTGACTTAATTGACATATTTAACCAAGTTACTATATAATAATTCAATGTTACTCGTTATATGCTTGTAATGTATATCGATGAAAAATACACCTTACGCTAGGTTTATAAACTATGATATATAAATTTTAACATTATATCCTTCATAAAATTATTTTTACAATTGCAAAATATATATATTATTATAGACATTTATGGTGGAGATATCTGAATCATATGGTCTAATAAATATCTTAACATATATTTTAGTACATGAACAGTTAATCAACCTATAGAAACTTCGAGTGCATATATTGAATTGTTAGCAACATACTTTATTGAATTTTTGTGGTCGTCAACTAATAAAAGTTATAGTGGATTCAGTACAAGTTGAAATTGTGTGTACTGCCAAAATAGAATCGCTAATAGTAATCGTCGACTAATCTAAGTTATAGTGGATTATACTATTTTGTATGCATACGATTTGATTATTTGATATATTCGCATGCAATCCACTGGCATCATATCTTCGGGCCGTTTTTCTTAAATAAAATATATGCATAAATTAGCGATGTAAATCTAGTTAATTTATCTATATGATTAACTTATATGACCTGTATCAGCCTAGCTAAACTCGTGAATATTATTATTTTTTGTTCATTACTGGTACACTATTAATTTATGTGATCTGACTCTTATAAACCGAGTCTTTTATTTTTAGATATTTAATAGTAGTATATTGAACATAACTGATAATAGCGGTGATTACTAGTATATTGGAGTAGACTCTAATATTGGACCATCCTTTTGTCGAGGTCCGATACGGCACACTGTTTTCCGACCTATGAGCCGGCTCTAACCGTATGTTCCACCCAACGCCCAAGCTTCACCCTCTCGAGCATCTTCACCGGCAATGCACGATGAGTAAGTTGAGCCCTGTTAATGAACAGTAATGCTACATCTACGGAATCATGCTTTCGGGACACATCGGAGGGAGTATGTGTTATGATCAAATTCCCCGTACGTAGCTCTAGCATTATTGGTTAATGAATGTCTAGAGAGCATCGGGTTGATGGTGGTGACATAGAGTGGTAGAAGAAAAAGGTTTACAAGTAGGTGGGCCATGACTGTTTGATGCTTAATTATGTGCGCACCTAGGAAGGTGATTTGTACTACAGTACAAAGTATCGCTTGTGTGTCCAACCTACGCATCCTCTCTCAACGATGACTGTGTGAGCATGGTGAACTTAATTTACGACGATAAAGGGCAAGCCTCCAAGTCTCCAAGAGGATGAACAGGTGATCTACCTATCCTTTGGACCAAAAATCACAGTACGTTCGCGTCCTTGTCCACGTGAGGTGGTTTCGTTTCAAAGTTTGCGTCGGAACTATTTCTATCCGTCCATCGCGGTTTAGGTTTGCCATTACCCGTTGACCAATGACCAGGGTTTGGACCGTGGGTTTGTGCGTGCTTATCTTATCTTATCGCGTGCACACACACCATCGTCGGTAGCTGTCATCGTCTGCTGTTTTCGTTAGTATTTGCGTTATAATTTACGCGAGGTTTTGAGGCGCCTCTGCCGCGACGTGGCACCAGGTTTTACTGCAGGCGTGAAAATGTCCAGCCCAACCCCACAAGTGATGTAAATTCACAGCTGTGCACAACCAACCGCCCATCGAAACTTGCCGATCCCCCCCCCCCCCCATGCAGCCGCTTCACCTACCGCCCGCCCACGGCGTTGCTGAATCCGGACACCATGCCGCAACATGCTTCTGGCGGATCCACCACCGTCCTCCAGCCACATCGACCTCCGAGGCACCCTTTTCGGCCACCACCACCCGTGTGACCGTTGTTGGGGATATGCGAATAAGTATACCACGACATGGAAAAATACCGGCCTACAGGGTGGCACATGAGTGGTAAAGCCATCCGGCTTACCGGCGGCCCATATGCTGAAGCGCAAGGCAAGACCCAAGCTGGCATAGAAGAGCTCAAGACGTAGGCCACATGGTGACCACTTTAGGGAGCAAGTAATGGATCTGGTCGTGTTAGTGCAGGACTCCAACTATAGGTCGGTTACAAATTCCTTTATAAGCAGAGGCACGACGCCTATATAAGCCGGCCTCTGGAAAGATTTAGGGCTAGGCTGTAACCAGTAGATATATTCGCATCTAGAAATTATAGCAGCACGTAGGACCTCACCGTCGTTGTGAGATCCGAAACTATATAGGTAAACCCTTGTGTGCAATTACGTCACGGAGCCACATATGTACTTCACCACCTTCGGCGTATGGATCCCTATTTCAGGGCTGCGATACCGATACTACGACAGCCAACTCTGTACAACATAACTGCCAACATGGTAGCAGACCAGTGTGTGTCCATGGCGTTGTTGTGGTCACACAGAGCAAGGGTATGAGAAATTGGCTTGTTAAGAGTTTTCTTTTCCGGTACCCAATCTCTTTGGAGACTATTTTTAAATAAGAAAAGGTAGGGACCCTAGAAAAACAGTTGTACTAAAACATCACTTATTTGTAAGAACGAGGGAATAACTTTTTGCATGAGCTAAAACCACATATTTCAAAAAAACGGAGGGAATAGCTTTTTGCACCAAAGTCTCAACTGTCCAGCTAGCAGCCCTTGCTGCGACTGAAGATCTCCTTGGCATGTCGGGAAGTTGCCACCACCAACGACTGAAGAAAATAGTCATGAGTTAAGCACACCCCTAAAACGACACATCCGTATTATTAGACAGAATGGTCATGAGTTAAGCACTTAAGCACACGCTTAAAACGACAGACCCGTATTCGACGTGTATGTGAACGCGAAGAAGGGCGTGGAAAACAAATCCTTTTTGACAGGACCGTGGAAAACAATTGCTGCGGATGCATGTACCTTTCTGTTTGAGCACGATATGCACGTATCAGTGTGCGATGTGAGAGAGTGAGACAAAATTTTTTTCCGCAAAAAGCCAAAAATAGAAGAAAGAAAAAGACTCGGCTACCTTTTAAGCCGTAGTTTTATACTCCGTATTTGTGTAACCAATTAACCTGTTTAGTGAAAATTCTACCCGATTATTGCGTCACAACTGCCTTGAGATTCGTGCATCTGGGAGGATCTGCATGATTGCCCAATCATACCCCCATGCAGCTCCATCAATGCTCGTGCGTGGTCCTCGGACCTTTACTCCCGACCGACCGCTGGGGCCGCCGTGGCTCGCGGCGCTGGACCGATCCAAGCCGTCCGCAGAGGTGCCGACGACACCCGGACGGGCATGATGCGGTCAAGGCCCGATCCCGTCGCCCCTGCCCCATTGTTTGACTACACGGCCACACCTAAGCACGCCTCTTGGAATAATGGAAACCTCTAATTATTTATTTCGTCTTTGACCGAGCTGTCAGCCTCCCAGTAGGCCCCACCGCCACCACAACATATCTATGACCATTCTCACAGCTCACTCTTGGAATCGGATATTCCCTCCGCTCTCCATTCTCTTGTGAATAGTTTACCAGAAGAGCCTTCGACGAACCAAATCTACTTCAAAATTGCTAACCCCATGCTTACGCTAATTGCTCTAATTTTTATTTAGATCTTGCCTGGCCAGCAAAAGGATCTTGGAAATCTGAACCCAGTCCACAAATGGTTATAGTGTGGATCGCATCATCTACATCTAGTAACTCGTCCGAAACACTCGATCGAATGGTTCTGTCTTTGCTTCCGTTGTACGGTTAGTCGCCATCATTTGGCAACGTAGAACGTACTACTACTGCAAAACTATTACTAACCCTGCACCTGGCCCTAATCTAGCAGCCGGTCAAGCTTAATAATTTGCCGCAAACGCTGGCCCCTGAATCGCCGTCAACATGCATGCCGGACTAGGATTGTATGAAATCCATTCAAAAGCCACGAACATTGAACGACGGGAATAATGCGCCGATCTTTGAAGTCGCGCCGTTCTCGTAATAGTTTTTAAGTAGTGCATGCAGCGGTTTTCGTAGGCCCGGGATGTTCTTCTGAATATTGTGGTTTCTAGACGAGGACTGACGAGTTTCGTGAGGATTCTTTTCTGTTCAATTCAACAAGGAGGCAAAGCAGAAGCGATAACTTCAACGAGAGATGCCGATCCTTCCCGTCGATGGCCAAGCTATCTCCCTTGTCCCGACGTCAATAGTCCAGTTCAAAGTTTGTCCCTTCCCGTAGACAAGTACTCCGTATTTTATTTTGTGTAGACAGAAACTAAGCAGGAAGAATCCACATGTGTTTGTCTGGTTTTCTTTGTTTTTTACCAGCGAAGAAATGCCTTGTCTGATTTTTTTTTCTCCCGTCCAATTCCTTCGACGAGAACGAATGGGCTAGCGATACACGACCCGTCAAAGTTTCAAAGCGGCTGCAAAATTTCGCCTTCTCCTCCTTCTCTTTGAAAGCAAAAGATGGGAAACAAGGAATGAGACGAGAGAAGCGCACAAACTGCATGTGTAGCCTTCTCTTATTCAGTAATTGCAACACCACCATTCAAGGCTCCATTTGTCCTTTTATGTCGTTTTCCTATATTCAGGATTCGAGTTTTCTGGGTTTGGGGTGAATAAGTATTTTCATGGTTTTTGAGTCGCGGCTTATGAGTCGCCGCCCATGCCCACGACTCGGCGATTAGTCGCCCTAGTCGCGCGATTAGTCGCGAGTCGCCATGGTTTTGGGAAAACGACTCGGCGATTAGTCGGCGACTAGTCGGCGACTCAAAAACCATGAGTATTTTACGGCGAATTATCTATTTTCCATTAGAAAAACTTAGTGACTAGACCAAAAAATAAAATACGGTTTTTCTACCCACACAAGTAGACATGCTTTTTTCGTGAATTTCTCACAACCAACCATATGTTGGGTTGTCAGTAGACGTGGTTGTATCCTAAGGATGGACTTATATTTGACGGCACGTGTGTTCCGCAGATACGGACTATTCTTATAGTGATACGTACACTCCATATAATGAGAGGTTGTAGTAGTGATTTAATCATCCTTGGAACTTTGCAATGGAGTGTTGAATACGCGTTGTGTTTCTTCTGTATGACACTCTTCGTTGCACGTCTTGTTTGTAAGAAAAGAAGTTGTGGGCTCTTACTAGCTAAGGAAACTATTTGGTCCATCCAAAAATAACTTTCGACACATTTTTGTGATTGTTCAAAACTTGTGTCTTGTTGAACTTGTTTTGATTCTGTTGTGGAGAAATAGACTATATATGTCCGTAAAAGACAAACTAGAACACGAGGGATGCCTAAAAATGATTGGCTACCCTAAGTAGTTACACTCCTTCACATTGCTACAAACATTATACCCTTCCATGTTTATATAAGGGTAAAACCCTAAAGAACACTACAAACATGAAAACGGTATTTGATCTCCAAGACCGGCAAATTGGTGACATACTCTGACTTGCTAGCCGACGCAAGACCATCATCCGACAGTAAAAGGCTTTCCTTTGTTCATAAGTAATCTGGGTGAACAACCCCCCCCCCCCCCCCCCCCCCCCCCCCGGTTTCTCTCTAAAGATGAAGACTCGAAAGTGAAAAGCATCCTGAATTTGTGGTGAATTAAGGTATATGTAACACAGTCAATTGACCCGTAACTCACTTCTATTTATTCAAAAGGATCACGCTCATTGCGCTATAGAGTAACGGATTGACCACTTCATGCAATAAATTGCAATCCGCAAGATGTGGTAACACGGGAAAGGGGTGGAATTATGCCCCGATGTGGGGAGGCGAAAAGGTGATGAGTACAACGCCTTGTGGGTTGTCGGTATTGCTCGTAGTTGTCCTATAAACCATAAAAGAGCGAGTAACGCTAGTCAATATTTCTTGTGGAACTTAAATTCTTATCTCGCTGACCTTGAAAACCACAAAAAAGGTGGCTTGCTTTGTTTTCCGGGCCAATTGAGTCCTTCATCCAACAACTAAAAAGTTTATTCCGCTCGTACGTTTCTAGATGAGGCAGACTCAGATTTCTCTTACCACTGCGCCACAAGTAGACCAAAAAACGGCTTGAGCGCTGCATGTAATAAATTCCAACTGGCGGGGTGTCGTAAAAAGTTGTGAGACTACGCCGCGATGTGGGGAGGGAAAGGGGTGATTGGTACAATGCCTTTCCTTGCGGATTTTACGGTAATTTTCTTAACTGCCATATAAATCAGGAAAGATGGAGTAATACTAGTAACAATATTATTTTTTGTGAAATGGGCACGATTATTCTGTGATGTGTGTAGGGGAGGGGCAACAGGCGCCTTCCCTTACAGTTTTAGAAAAAAATCTTACCTATCCTATAAATTGGGCTAGAGGGAGTAATACTTTTTTTAATCAAGAGGTAGTAACACTAGTAGCAGTATTTTGTGGAAGGATAAGTCCAGCTTGATACATTCGCAAAAAAAAAAAAGTCCAGCTTGATAAGGCCATAAATATTATTGTGGCCCCAAATTAAGAGGGAGATTCGGGAAATGCGTAATCTACAGGGTGGAATGTAAAAAGCTGCCTTGGAGTTGCTATCGCAATATCTCCGGCTTTGACCAGTGCCACCCTCGTCTTCTTTACTCCATCCCCCATCTCTTCTAACCTCCATTCTTTACTTTTCTCCCCTCTCTCCCTCCTACTATATCCCTGCGGCCTTGCCCTACCATTTGCTCTCCTCATCGCCCCCCGTCGTCCTCCTCCCGTCCTAGACACCAGTCCCTACCTGGGAAGCTGGTGAATCTCCTCCCATTCACAGGCGCCGAAGCGCTTTCCGCCGCAAAGTGTTCCGTACAGGTGCGATCTTGCGTTCTTGGTTTCCATTGTTGTTCTTTGTTCTGTTTGTAAGGGGGTGTTCTTGAGCCCTTTATTGGTTTGGTTCAGCTGCGAGTCTTGCCGCAGCTTAGATCTCTATCCATTGGGCTAATCCCGAGCTGTCAGGTTCAGAGTGCTGCTAGTTTATTTGACCACTTCCCTGTCCGCCCCCTCGCATTGTAGATGTCGGGGAATGCAAACTTAAGATTTGGCATGTATGTAGGAGTTAGCGAGAAATATGATGATTTGAGCGTTTTAGCGGTGCTCCCGTCGCAATTTTAGTTTTCCGGCCATGAGCTGCAGTTCATTGTGATCGCATATACTGGTCAAAGGTTCCAGTCAATTCGCCTCTGTTCTTAGCTGGGTTGGTGGGGTCAATAACTTCGTTGAGCAAGGTAGTTTGTTTTAGTTGGTCTCTTGACCCAGATTGTTAATTTGGCTGGATTAGGTGAGAGTTCTGACTATTCAACTCCGTCTTAAGTTGGTAGTAGTTGCAGGCATGCGCGATTCCTGTAGAGTTGTATCGGAGACGAAAATAAAAATGTGTTTAAAAATTGAATGTATTGTCTGTGGACCAATGTATCAAACCAGCCAGCTCCTGTATATTTGGTCCTGGTCTCTGCCTGGATAGATCGGTGAGTTGATTGATAGTGGGGCGGATGTAATAACGTCTACTTCTCCAGTAATTTTTTGAGGTTTCGGTGTTGTACTGAATGGAAGAATTCCTAGTTAAGTTGGCTGCGCGTGCACCTTCGGTGTACTGGATTTTTGTTTAAGCAACAGATGCAGTACACCCCATACTGGACCAGTTACTTCTGTAATATATGTGCGCTAATTCAGCAATCTATTTGAAATTCTGCAGCAGTTTTTCCTCGGCGTACATATGATGGGTTGCTTCACTGGTTTTAGATCAAAGAAGAAGAAAAGCCCTCTTGTTGCGAGCAAGAAACATGCCGATGCAAGGGAGACATCTTTGAGACTTCCGGAGCCGGAAGCTCATGTGCCATCTTTGCAGTCAGCTCCTCCTAGTTTTAATAACAGGGCTAAAATCTGCCAATCGGCAAATAGAGTTTCTCACAGCAGAGCACGCGTGTCGTCTGCTCCTTCAAGCCTGATTCTGGTTGATCAGGATGACCTTCCATATGCTGAATATGATGATCAGGATGACTCTAGGGCAAAGGGAGGAGCTGTTAAGGCGCATCGGTATTCAAATCCATTGCCCCTTCCGCTTCCGTCACCAGAAGGGAGTTCCTTGAGGAACTTTGGTAGCTACAAAGCTATCAATGCAAGCGGACCACTTGACACTTCAGGTCCTCCCCGCTACCTCCAAAGAGGTCTGATGGGCTTAAGAACTTCTCTTATGATGAGATTTCATCTTCTTGCCAGTGGTTTTCTGGTGTTCAACGTCTCTCGACTTCGACATCCTATAAGGCATCCTTCAGGGATGATTTCGTTCAACCAAGGACGATGGAAGCAACAGTAGCTCGATTACTCCCTTCCAGTCAGGTACTGTTCTCTGTAAAGTTTAATGATATACTTTCCCTTCTTATTATTTTGTATGGCAGGTGATAGGTTTGCAAATAGCTTTGCTAGATCAATTATGAGATTGCCCCCACAGTTTTGCTAGGCTGGCAAGTTTGCCGCAATACTTTCTGACACACTTACTAATTATTTTCATTCAATGTGATAACATCGAGAAATTTCCGTATCCACTGTATGAATATAACAAGATTTTGGAGGCTAGGGTAGCCTGCTATTTACGTCTAGTCAGGTGACGTATGCTTACTGCTGTACAGTAATATATGATGCAACTGTGTCCCCAGTAGAAATAAGTTGATTTCAGTTCTACTGATACAACTTAGGACCACAACATCGATGTGTTTTTTAGAGAAAACGCAAAAGCTTTGCGTTTTATTTCATTGAAAAGGTAGAAAGTTCGGTTACAATCCTCCTAGGAGGCGATACAACAGGTACAGGAATCAGTGGACGTCCCAGGTTGTTGGCAAAATGACCCGCAGGCCAAGTGCCCCTGCTCGAGCCCACATCCTAGCTTCGTCTTTGATCTTGGCGACCTCGGCGTGTACGAGGGGTTGCGCTCCTTCGAAAACGCAGTCGTTGCGCATCTTCCAGATCATCCACGGCGTGAGAAGTGTGATGGAGGCGAGCCCCTTTCGCATAGGCTTGGGCGTGTCATGTTTAGCGCGGCTCCACCAGTCCATGAGGGAGTCCTCGAGGTTTGGTGCTGCAATTGGTATCCTGAGCCACGCAAGAACCTCGTGCCAGGTCTGTCTAGTAAACGGGCACTCCAGTAGCAAGTGGTGCATCGTCTCAGGGACCTGATCGCACAGGGGGCATCTTGGGTGGTGTTGCAGGCCCCGGCGTGCCAGCCTATCGGCCGTCCAGCAGCGGTCCAAGCCAGCGAGCCAGTGGAAGAATTTCACTCTTGGCGGTGCCCATGTCTTCCAACTTAGCTTCCAAGATGCGCAGGTGATCAAGCTTTGAAGGCAGACCATGTGTTTGGTAGCAAGCTTTGAAGGCAGACCATGTGTTTTGATCGTCTTTGTTCTCTTTACTATGAGATATTAGTACCCGCTTCATGATCTAGTCTTGTCTTTATCTCTTGTGAGTGGTTCTTTCACTAGCGATGTTCTTTTGGGAGGTGGTATTTCATGTTTTCCCTTGCATGCAGTTTAGTAGAGAGTGACTTTCTCCAAGGTAGATGACTTTGTCTAATGATCTTTGGTAATGTAAGGTCCAGCTTTACTAGAAGTTGATATTTAAAGAAACTCCAGAAACACTGGTAGTGAATTGTAGCTCAGATCCTGAAATGGCTAGTTACAACTTAGAGATAAATTGGATACTTTTACCATTTTAGAGAAATTGCTATCTACATGCCAGGGCCACACTGTTTTCTGGATCATCCTAAATGTAACATTGAAAATTTGACTAATGAGGTACTAATGCAACATATTTTTCATCATTCTGCAGAGTTTCAGAGACTTTAAAACGCAAGTAAATACCCTGGCATCGCTTCAACATCCCAATTTATGTAAACTAATCGGCTTCCATGAAAGAGAAGAATCTAATGAAAGGATGTTGGTCTATGAGCGGCTTCACCATGGCAGTTTAGACATGTTACTTTTTGGAAGACCGGATGGTCGTTTCATGGACTGGTCTACACGTTTGAAGGTTGCCCTGGGTGCTGCTAAAGGTCTGGCATTCCTACACGACGAGGGACCCTTTCAGGTGGCTGATCCTAAACTCTTTAGACATGGCTAAAAATTACTGTTTAAATTTTACCATGTTATCTTGCACTTCGCTTGGTAGTCTTTATTTTATCTTAATATGTATTTCTATTTTTCACAGGCAATGTATGATGATTTCTCAACTTTGAACGTCCAAATCGAAAAAGATTTCACTGCTAAGCTATCAGGATATGGTTGTGTTGGCTTCAGTTCTGAGGAGGAAAGATCCAACGCATATGTGGTAAGTTCCTTGTAGAGAACATTGTAGAAGTTCTAGTTATCCTTTGAGCGTGAGCGCAAACCTCTTATAATTTCATTCAATAGGTTCACACAGCATGTTCCTCCACGTTTTATATTCTGCAGTTTGCATGGATTCTGGCTTGCATGCTTCGAACTGCAGTAAAACATGCAAAATGACATTAATACATAACACTGTAATCAATAATGCATTACTTACCAGCGATGTTATTCTTGGTCAGGCTGCTACAAATCTGTCAGTAGAAACCTTGGAGAAAGGTGTACTGACTCCCAAGAGCAACGTATGGAGTTTTGGAGTTGTCCTGCTCGAGCTAATAACAGGAAAGAAGAACCTTGATGCACGTTCCTCCAAAGAAGAACGTAATATTGTCAAGTGGAGTAGGCCTTTCCTCACTGATGATAGTCGTTTATCCCTCATCGTAGATCCCCGTATAAAAGGACGCTTTCCTACCAAGGCTGCTCGGACCGTGGCAGACATCATTCTGAAGTGCCTTGATAGGGATCCATCAGAGAGGCCGACGATGAGGGCCGTCGTGGAGTCCCTAGCAAGCGTCCAGGACATAAAGGTTCCCTGCCGATACCCTTTGCAAGAACCATCAGCTGCGCCAAGGAAAGTGATGTTAAAATCTACGAGTCTCAACGGAATTGTTCCTCAGCATCCTGTCATCACTTTCTCGCCGTCGCCTCCTTCACGGAACCAACACCTGGTCTCACCAAGGTCATCCACATCTGCACTGCTTCCTCCAAGGAACTGTTCGTCCATTATTACTCTGGATTACCCCAGGGTAAGCTCAGTCAAGAGATCGCCTCCGAATATTGTGCGGAGGCCTGGCCTTGAGGGTTTTTGATTGTCCATATTGCCGATTTTCTTTTCTTTACCTTGATTTTATTTGTTGTTTTTTGTTAGCCTATAGTGATTTTAGTGCTATCTGATATATTTCAAGACAAGTGGCTTTCTGTATGTACTACACTTGCAGTAGTACTCACTCGGAAGGGCCGAGTGAACTGTAGATAGAACCAGATTGTAGATACTTTTCGTTCTCTGGTTGAATGGAAGCAGTGTGTTGGTGGGCGTTGTAACCTCACTATGCCATAAACTTGGGTTGGTCGGTCGGTATTTGTTTGCCGCAGACATTTAAGCTATTCTCTTGGATAATTGGATGCCAAGTTCTTTGTTGCTAGTCGGCAACCAAATCTAGTGAATGTTCTATCAAGAGCATGTGGCAGGTTCCGAACAGATATTACAGCTTGTACTCAGTTGAGGCTCAAAAAAAAAAAAGAAAAAAAAAAGAGCATGTGGCAGGTCATTATATTTGTTTCGGAACTTAGGACTTTGGAGGTGTTGAATTCTTGTCTGTGGAAAGTTAAATTCCCATCGTTGTAATTGTTGAAGATGACCAGTCCATCGATTGTTTATCTAAAGATTCTCAATTATTCAGTCAAGCTGATCTTACACTTCGAGTTGCGTGCATTCTTTACCTTATCCAGTGTGTTTATCGCGTTTTAGTGATGTTTCATTAGGATTATGTGACGCTTGTGACCCAACCCTAGCTCCCCCGACCCCGTCCCTAGGGCGCCGCCGCCGCCGACCATGCCTCCGGCGTCTTTCCAGCCGCCGCGCGGCTCCCTCCCACCTCCTTCCCTCCCCCCCCCCCCCCCCCCCCTCCCGCCGTGTCCGCGCCGCCCCCGCGGCGGCCGGCGCGGCTCCAGCTCCTCTTTTCCCGTCCCCCACCCAGCCTGTCGCCGCCGTCGGCGCGCCGGCCGAGCGCAGCTCGGGCTGGGGCCGGCGGCGGCGGCTGTCCTCTCCCCGCGGCGTAGGTGGCCTCGCGGGGCGGCTCCTCTACGGCGGCGGTGCAACTCGGGCGGCGGCGGCCCGGCTCCGGCTGGGGGTAGCAGATCGACGGCGACGGCCTGCTGCGGGCGACGACGTGCAGCGGTGTTTGCCGGCCGGCCCATGCGGCCCAGATCTGGGCCCGTCGGGCCCATCTGGGTCAGGGCGGGCCGGTTTGACCTGCGGTGCGTTTTGCAGATGTAGGGGAGGTGGAGGATGCAGGTGCAACGGCGACTGCGGCCGACCTTGTTGCAGCGTGACGGCGAGCTTCACGGGCCCGGATCCCCCCGGATCTGGGCCCGGCCGGACTCTATTAGGACTGGTATACCCCCGTGGGGGCTTTACGGCCCCGCTGGGCTCGGCCGGACCTGACGGAGACTGGTGTGCTCTGCTGTCACGTCCGGTCGACTACCGTCTTTGGCGGTGGAGGTTGTTCCCTCCCGCTCGGCTGCGGTACTGCTGCCCCCGGTTCATACATCTCACCTCCATCTTGCAGACCTCGTGACGGCTACTTCGGTGAGACGACGTTGGTGGTGACTTCGGTTTCGTTGGCGCATGGTGGTGGGCGGCTAGTCTGGTGGTTTCGAGGCTCGCCCTCGCGGGGCTCCTGTGTTACCGATCGTCCGGGGTTGTGGAAGGGGTTTCGGGAGAAATCCTTGTCGGTTTGTTCGACACCGACGCGGTGCCGCCTCCGGGGTGGCATCTTTCCTTCCTGAAGGGCGTCGTGGCTACATCTCATCCGCTTCCCTCTGTGCCGGGGGAAACCCTAGGACCAGTGCGCTGGTCCGGGCAGTAGCGTGGCTTTCCTTCTTGAAGGTGCTGCTTGGTACTCGTCGATTCGGTGCTAGGAGCGTGGTGGTACTTCTTCGGAGAGGGCGCAGCGGTTGCGGGTCACCGTCGCTTAGTCGATCCGCCTATGTCTCCATTTTGTTTCTCTTCTTTTCTTCTTTTCCCCTTGTTTTGGGTGTATGTTTGCTGCCGCCCCAGCATTTCGTGACTGTTGGTTGTATCGGGGTGTTGCTATATTTATATAGCGGGGCTACGGCCTATTTCGTCATTATGTGACACTTGTAGAATGGACCGCTGCACAATTGTCAAGAGAAAACAGTGTACCAGCTTCTATGGCGAAAGTCGTAGTTCTGCTAGTTCTCACTTCATTGTCACATCCTCTGTACAAACTGCATTTACGTATTAACTACTCCCTCCGATCCATATTAATGGGCATAGCTTTGTCTAAATTCATATGTATCTAGTTAAGTATTTAGACTAGATACATGTGTATCTAGACAAAGTTGTGCCCACTAATATGGATCGGAGGTAGTAGTAGAAAGCGTCGGAACTCCTTTTTTCTCGTCTGTATGTTACTACAAGCGGAAACTTCTGAAGCAACGTTTCTTCTTCTAGCAAACGTTTTAGACTATCCATACGGAGAAAAAAAATCTTGCCAACGGCTCCTTCTAAGGGTCATGCAAATTTGCACGTTGTCCAAATTCCTTCGACGTTGTTCACATATGGACAACGCAGCCACGTCGTTCAAACAAGCAACTGCTCTTCCTCACCTCGCTCCGCCCTCATCCGGAGCTGTTGGATACCAAAAAAGATGCCGACGAGGTCACCGTCTCGCCCTTACCAAAAGTATGATTCCCTTTTTCCAGAGAGAAGGAGAGATGAGAGGGACGACGGGGGCACGGCCAGTGCCAGCCCATAGCGCGGGCAAATAGGGCGACCATCCCGGACCCTGAGAGGTGGAGGGACCAAATACTAAATTATACTCATAACTACCATATTGTTATCCTTTACGCCCAAATGATTATTGAATATGTGAAAAGAATAAAAAAACTCATTGCATGATGAAGTCCACAATGCAGTCAATAGTGAGTTTAGTTGGCTACTAGTCTCTCTCCCATGGATGTCCTATAAATTTTACTGATATCTATGTTACCTTTCATCAATAAGGGAAAATACCTCGGCCTCTCCATCAATCGATGCAGACAACCCTGTTTATTGCAACATTACAAATCATGTGTTAAAGAGAGTGGATACAAAAATGAACCAAAGAAAAAAATGTAGCACTTATGCATAATGGATACTATTATTGGACCGCTATCCACATCGGTTGAATAAATCACGTGCGACCGTCTCCAGATGATTGCATCCAGCGTCCATGAACTTGCGATCGTCCACAGAGAGGTAGGACAACAAATCTATGTAACCTAGATATTCATGTTTAATTTTGATTTGGGAACCAAAAACGTTGAAGATGACCATGCAAATAATCAAAAGTAGAATATACAAAAACTTTATTTTCATCAGTTCTTAGTATAATATGCACTTTTGCAATACCATTTACAAAGCATACACATGTTGTCACTGAATCTAACTTATTTGACCTATTTTTTCAATGGTTCAGTTTATACTCTCGAAAATTTATAACTGTACTTACCTAACAGTATACTAAAACCACTACTAAGATATTTGTTCGAGTGTACGCTTTACATGTCTATCGTGGTTACTTACCTAACAGTATACTAGAACCACTAGTAAGATATTGATCGAATGTACTCTTTACAGGTCTCTATCATGGTATTTAATGATATTTAAGTATATACACACACCACAAACGTGCGTACGAGCGCACACACACAACAATATATATATATACACACACAATATATAATTTATGCAATTAAACAAATCAGAGCAAGAAGAACGTTTATTATAACATATATAAATTTAGCAACGACAAACTTTGCGGTTATATACATTACAAGCGTATAATAAAGAACAATACAACTAATGATCCAAAAATAAATATGGTTAACTATAAAATCTAGGTAATAAAAATCATATTGATTAACATAATAAAATTATAGGAATAAGCATAAGAGAAGTATAAAAGTCTAGTATAAAGTATACGAGAAGAACACGAAGAATCCTCAAAAGAAATGAACCCAGACGCCGCCCAAGATGTAGAACCAGAAGTGGCGGCGCAGCAAACAGGCCGAGCGAAGAGAGGAGCCAAGCTAGTCTGGAACTATAGAGAAGAGAGAATAAAGAAACACGTGTCCCACATGCGTCTCCCTCGAAGCCCGAACCGACTCGACGAGAAGCACAAACAAATTGTACAGGAAACACACCTACACGCACGCGTGTACAGACACCAACAAGCGGGCCCAAGAAATTCCGCCCCACATGCAGTGAACGAACGCACACAACAACGAGGAGAAAGGCAACAAATTGTACCACTGATTTGTGGGCCCATATCGTGGATCAACCACAAGCCAGCAATCCTAGGGAGCTTAGATGTTGGAAGGATATATTTGTATTAATTTTCCCAGGGTCCAAATGTTGTTTGGAACAGCCCTGTGCACGGCTGTATACCATGGCCCCGATCGAGCAGCCGTCCTATCACCTCTGGCAGGATACAACCACCAAGGGTGCCGCGTCAACCTCCGCGCTTGGATGCAATCACACCTAAGACCTAAACTATAAGTGGAAGGGGGTAGAGGGAACGGCAACCGGCACACACGTCGATCTGAGGAAGAGGGTGAGAGACAGGCGGAGGCCAATAGCCGGTGCGGGCATCGACAACTTTATTGCTTCCATTGCGGGTGCACACAACTTTATGAACACTTGTGTCATCATGCACAACATGATCATCGAGAGTGATCGAGATATCAACTTGGTCATGAATGAGCTGTATGACTTCCAGGACCCCCTTGCCGAGGCACATCCGGGGCCGACAACCGAGTTTACTCAATTCCTCTCTAAACATCATGAGATTCGGGATGAAATTGCTCATGATCAACTACATAGGAATCTAGTCACGCATTTGTGGGCGCGCCGAGCACACCAGCCTGTTGCACCCGAGTCTGCCGCTCCTTGAAAAACTTTATTTTTTTCAGTTTAAATTTGGATTTGAATTTGAATGGTTATAATAACTATATTTTTCCTATGTTTAAACTATTATTGGACTATACATTCATTTTGAATTAGATGGAAATTCACTCAAATTAGGAAAAAAAAGATAGGGGTGCCATTTGGGGGCGCCGGTGGGGGAGGCGACCTAGGAATGGCCGGGCACGTGACCGGCACCACCCAAATGTTGTCTGCTTTGGGTGGTGTAGGACAATTTTTAGTAGCCGCCGGTGGAGATGCTCTTATAGCATACCTTCGTCCAACTGCTTAAACACTAGCAAACTAATAAAGTTTTGTTTGCCTATGATGTTTTCTTTCTTAATCAAGAAGGTAGAGATAATATTTGGTAGATTAAACGTGATGCTCTAGTCTAAATATTTTAAGTGTTTTGCATCCAAATATTCATGAGATGCTAGTAAGTCTAGTAAATGTTTTGTCAATTGCATGTGACAGTTCATAATATTTGTTTCAGAAGTTAACAGATGTTGAATCTCTGCCTGTGGAAAGTGAATTCCCATAGTATTTCTCAGTTATCCAGTATTCCAGACTCACCGTCAATCTGATCTGACACTTGCGGTATATACACGAGAATGTTTCTGACATGTCTTCTTTTAATCCGAGCGTTCTGGTCTTAATCTTTAATTATGATGATGTAACCTTTGTAGAATGGATTGCTACTTGTTATAGACAACATGCAAATAAACGAGAAATAAAAGTAAGATCAAAGGGACATGAGATTTTAATGTGAAAAACCGTTTCAAAGAGGAAGATAAAAAAAACCACGTGCGTGAGCCAGCAAAATTTCACTATATCGACAGAGGTTAAAAACATCGGGGATTTACAACATACAACTTATGTCAACCGGAGGCTTACAAGATATATTTATAGCGGTCCTGAGTCCTGACCTAGCCCCGCGTATCCCCCTAGGTGTTTCTGGATTCGACAGGGCAACGTGATGGGCTAACTTCAAATCCGGTCCACTTGGCCCAAGCATCCGGCGACGGTCTCATTCCGCTCGTCAGAAGTTAGCGTTTATTTTTACATGAATTTAGATCAGAATAAAATAACAGTACACTATTCTTCTCAAGTCAAGATAGTGTACTATCTTCAATGGCTGTTCGTCCATTGTGACAATGAAGTGAGAACTAGCAGAACTACAAGCTAGTTCTCACTTCACTGTCATGACCCTCTGTACAAGCTGCATTTACGTATGAACTAGAAAGCTCCGGAACTCGTTTTCCTGTACGTTTGTGCAAGCGGAGAAACTTGTAAAGTTCTTCTTACGCTGTATGTCTCCCTGTTCGACAGTGTAGTAAAGTGTGATTCTCTGAATCTAACATGTGGCTGAGTGCAATGCAGAGTGCCGGTTTCGTAGAGACTACCTGAATTTTCAACCGAGCTTCCTTGGCCTCGCCTAGCTCCACTTCATGTGCCGTTGTACAATCATGCGCAGGTTGTTAAGGGTACGACCACATTGAACTTAGAAGGTCCACGTCCATTTTCCCTGGGTACCGTGATTGGGATTTGGATCCAACGTAGTAACAAGAACCAATATCACAGAATATGATTGATCGGGTCAGACTGGTATACTTGATCTACCAAGAAGTAACTTCAGCCTAGTGCCACCGCTGTAGATCGCCGCATTGCAGTGCTTTTTCAATGTCGCCAACGTGCTCGGATCACATTCACAATGCTTGCGTCGTAGCTTGGCTTGGCGCTCCACCTGCCACCATGCGAGTTGCCGCCAACTCTGCCTACTCGGCCGGCGCACGCGAGCAACGCCGTGCCCTGCCCTGGTATTTGCCTACTTGGGCACTTGGCTGCTCTGTTCTCTGTGAGTCATGTCATATCCATGTCAACCTGATACGTAGCGTGATGTCCCGGGGCCGGGAGGCACATGGCTTCGCAGGTGCAAACATGCAGCGTCGCCTCCGTTCCGGACACGTACCTCCGACGTCCGACGTCCCGACCAAGTTCGCTTTGCGTGTCGGACGCCGACTACTGATGCTGCTGCTGCTGCCAAAACTCCACCTTGTTTAATCTGAATCTCATTGCTATTGCACGAATTTAATCTGAATCTTTACAGTACATGTACATCACACACGAAACGAGATCGACAGACGCGCGGCATGCAGCTAGCGAAGGTAGTCAAGCAGGCACACCCTTGCCGCCGGCGCCGGCGCAGGCGGCAGCGGCAGCGGCATCGGCATCGGCTGCTCCCCATTCCGGCCGTGCCCGCCCCAAGCGCTCAGCCAACACCACACCCGCTTCAACGCCTCCAGCAGCAGAAACCCCCGCGCCGGCGCCTCACCCTCCTCAACGTTCTCTTCACGGCAAGCGGCAGCCGGCGGCCGTAGCACGACGATCCGGGACGGGCTCGGCTCGGAGTAGCTCCGCCGCAGGACGGCGCGGCTGAGCTGGGCCTCGATGGCCAGCCGCTCGTACTCGTCAAGCAGCGTCCCGGGGCGGATCGCCCCGCCGCCGTTCAGGTCGACGCTGAGCCGCGCCAGCGCCGCGCAGACGCTGGCAATGTTGCTGCCGCTGCCGCTCCGTCTGTGTGCCGGCTCCAGCGACATTGCTCGCTGGCGATTGCTGTTACAACTCACGCGCGGGCGCGAAGAGATGGTGGTGACGTGGTGTTTGGGCATGCGGTGCGGTGCCCGTGGTGTGGCCGGATTGATGTGCTTTGACACCATGCGGTGCGGTGCTCGCTGGCGATGTCAGCTAGGCGCTGGTTGTCCAGCCAGGGGTCTCTCCAGAAGCTGGTTTTTTTACTGTCGCCGAGGATGAAATATACTGCAGTTTGGAAGAGGCTGCGGGCACGCTCGTCGTTGCCCAGCGGCAAATCAATCCACGGTTTGTCAGTTTGCGTCCATTGTAGTTTTGCTTTTGTTAAGCGTTTATCCGAAAGCGGCAGACCTAGGGGTTTTTAGTTCCTGTTCTTAAGACTGTAAAAACTGGAGACTGAGCTGGGTTTCATCCTGGTTTCATTGCATAAATGGAACCGGGGAGTTTCCACCCCCTTTTATCTAAAAAGTATAAACTGTATGCTGCTGTTTATCATGTGATTTGTGCGGTAATACACTGCTCTATCAATGCTGGCCCAAACTGATACAGTTAAATGGGTTACTCAATTGCACCTAGCTAATACTCGAGAGAAATTGCTTGCTTCATAACAATGCATCCAAGTTTTGTGTAAAAACTTACATCTTTGATCAACTCGTCAAACTACCGACTGCAAGGTCCATCACCTTGTCTTTGAGGCATTACACCAAACAAGTCTGTTTGTGCAAAAAAAAAAATGTCTATGTTACCCTGCCATCGTAACTATACGTTCTGTGTGTTGAATAGTCGTATTGAGATTTTTTTAACCAGTACTCACAGGTCTGCTCCTTACTGAACTGGCTGATCAAAGCAGTTAATCAAAATTCTATAGCTGGTATGATCGCATCGAGTAATCCCCCCGTCACTCTCGAAAAGAAAATTCTATAGCTAGTTACAAGCAGAATGTCGGATCTCTTATCAGTGGTTGGACTTTGACCCTATTGAACAGGTTACGGAGTTGGTAGAGTTCATAATTCTGCGTAGTAGATGTGTTCCCCGATCGCCATGTGCTCGATAAAGCTTGTGAAGAAATGCTGCTTGGCCTTCCCACCATGTAGGTCACGACAGGTCCACACATTCCTTTTCCCTTTTTTCCTTTGTGTCTGCTTCTCCTTTGCATGATTCCTTCCCCCATCGTCCTGCTGTTCGGCGTTTTGTTAATTTCATGTGAGTCCAGTTTTGTTAGCATGAATTTGATTTATGTATTGCCAATGTTATCTGGATACCGACCTTATGTCTTGCTTTTTAAGCATGTCGCGATCCCCATGCACACACGCATGCAAATGAACTCTTTTTTGTGCTAATAGTAGAAGGGCAGTGTGCTCCTGCCGCTGGAGTTTGGGCATTTGTGGTGCAACTGGCTCTAAAATTAGTAGCATTTCTCCAAATGAATTTTGCACTTGTATTTTTCACTGATGGTGAGAAACTGGACAGTGAATTCAGATATGATATTTTTAGGGTTTTGTAGCTGAATTTTTCATAATTTGCTCTATTGTACTGGGTATCTCAGAATAGAGAATCAATAACTAGTATTAACTGGACACTGTGTAAGGCATTGCGTGATTGCGTCTGCTCGGTGCTAGTAATAAGAGGTGTGTTCTCCTTTCATGATGTATGTGTACTTCCCTTGCCATGGTCTTCGTGCAACAATAATTCTTCGAACATAAATTGCTCCAGGACAATCTATATGCACATTCCATTTTTCTTTTCAAAGTTTTCGCATATTTACAGTTAGATGATTTTAAACACTTACAGAATCTGAGACAATATATGTAAGGGCATGATACTGTCTGTCTATATGTAGTAGGTAGTCTTCTTGTGGCTTGCATGTTCTTCATCAGTAAACAATAGAATGTACAGTTTTTAATGCAATTATTCTACATGCTCATTGCCATTTGGCTTCTAGTTCACTGGCCATTAGAGTTCCAAGTTGTGTTCAGAGTAGTCAAATGTACTACCTAACATTAATTCTACAAATATGTTTGGATAAGTGCTAGGCTGATGCTGGTATCTAACATTTTTAGATGTTTCCTCTTGTGTCTTCTGCATGCCCAAGTGCCAGACCTCCCGTGGCAGATGCTTCTGGGAGTTACAATTTGTTCAGTTATGGTCTTGCTTTGTTGAGGAAAGAAGATGCTAAACATTATAGTCTGTCACCAACTCACCATGACCAAAGCATTGTCAGGATAGTTTGTGTTGTGATTTCTTTTCATCCACGATAAGACTGGCAAGAACGGATACACCTTTTGCTATCATAAATCATTGTGCTCTCCACCTTTGTATTTTGTGCGGAGGAGGAACTTTGGGGCAGGTAAACCATGTGCCTAGAAAAAAACTGAAAGTTCGAGTGGTAGGAATGCAGTGATCTGCTCTGAGGCTGAGCAAAATAATCTGAAATAAGAGAAGAATTTAGGATGACCATATAATATATATATTTTAATGTCGTTTAGATTCTTGCAATTATCCACAAGTAGTTTTTGCTCTTGTTCGTGCTATCTCTTCCGCCAATTCTCCGCTAGAGTATTAGGCTCCGTTTCGTAGGTCAATATTTTTTAAACTGAAGTATTTCGAAACCAATATATTCCAAGCAAATGCTATAGTTTTTCTCTCCTTCCTCAGTTTTGAAAAAATAGGGCCAGACCTCTTTCTCCATATTTAAAAAAAAACTAAGTTCTGAAAATATTTCAGTTTTGAAACCAAAATATTTATTGTATCCAAACACGTTAAAGTATTCAGTATTTCATTATTTTCATAAGCTGAAGTATTCTATGTATACTTCAAAAAATATGATGTCGCCGATGCCTTAGAATTATGTATTTTTTTCAACCAAACTATAAAAATTCGCACTGCTCTGTGGGCATGTACGCGGTTGAATTTTATGTCAAAACAAAGCCCTATAGAAACAAAGGAAAATACGTTTCGGGTCATGGGCGCAGATGCACCTGTTATGTAAAACATTTTAGTTTTTTTTAATAAAATAAATTTCAGATATAAATCATGACATTTTATGTTAGCAAAAAAAACGTGGAAAAAAGACATTTTGTGACATGTTCAAAAAAGACAAAAAATAATCGCATACAAAGTCATTTTGAAAACCCTGGATTTGTCTTTTTTGCATAGCCCACAAAAAATCTTTTCTTCGCGAAACTTTTTGTGCTAGTCATGTAGTATATCTGAAATTTTTATTTTGAATTTGTAGACATTTAAAAAAATATAGCAGTGGGTGCATCTAGACCAATAACCCGATATGAATTTCCCAAGGAAACTACACTCTCCGAAAGGTTTTGTTAATTAGATCAACCAAATTTGAAAAGATGCTGTCAGTTTGAAGTAGCAAAGTGCCAAAGAGATATGCACACAAGACAGCTACAGCGAGCGATCTGTAAAGTCAATTGATAGAAAATCTGCTGGTGCAGTGTGCAATATCATCCATTGTTTAAACCTCGCAAGGGGTGTAGATTGTAGAGTACGAGTATACTAATCTGAACTATGATTCTCTGGAGAAAAGCTACAGCTACCTGCATGTGGCCGTGGATCTCGGAAGGTAACTTGTGCAGAAAGACTAATTGATAGCGCATTATGAGAGGCAGCGGTTAACGCGAGCTGCCTGTGGGTGTGGGGGACACCATCAGCGAGACAGCAAGACGCCATGATCCTTCTTCCTCGGTTCTTCTCTTCTCCCCACCACCAAGCGTTGCTGTTTGCACACACCTCTGTTTCCACAATCATATACTGTATCTCGGTCAGTCTTCCGTACCTCAACAGCTTAAACTATTGCTATCATGGATGCGTGTCGACGTGTCAATACATATTCCCTTCAAATTTTCTAAGCCAACCAACTTTAAAGAGAACAACATCAACATTTGTGACACAAATTAATATCACTAAATTCGTCATGAAATGACGTTTGAAAATATCTCAATTTGATATTGCTACTCTTTTTTATAGAATTGGTCAATTTTTTAAAAAAAATGACTTACAAGTACACACGAAAGAAGTATATCTACGATATATTTTGTCTTAAAGGTGTTCTGACAATTTCAGCCGCTCAGAGTACGTCGTTCACTTTGGATCATCTGAAATTGTTCGATGGGTCATTTAAAATAAGCCATTTCATATGGCATTTTTGCAATCTCAGATTATTGTTACGAACGTCGAAGATTCTCAAAAGACTGTGGAAAATCTCAGAGCTTAAATGGCTTATGTCAAATACTTAACGATAAAACAGTCGAATTGATTGAAATGTGTAGACCAGCAGGGACACATGGCGGTAAATTACGACATTTTCAAAGCTGGACTGCACAGTGCACACTGCGCATCGTTGGTTCACCCACGCCAGCAGGGCAGGCCGCGGCGTGTGGACGTACCAGCGCTGCCGTGCCGCGGGTGCAGTGCAGTCCTCCTCCCTGATGCCTGCGCTTTTCCGTCGCTGCTCCCAGATCGCAATGAATTGGGCATTAAATGCTGGCTGGCTGCCACTCGGATCAAAAGCGGACGGTGTGTAGATGAATGTGGTGGTTGGGTCACATTCAATACAAGCAACCTTCAGAGACTACTGCAGACACGCGTCAGTGAGGAGCTTTGATACCTCTGACCCTTCTTTTGGTGATTCCTTGGTTCCGCTTGCTCACCAAGAAAATTCTCCCGTGTTAGGATGACTCCAACGGGCCGACGCATCGAGTCCGCGCGCGTCCGTCCCTGTCCACGCGAGCCAAAAACACGGTCCAACGGGACGACGCAAACGGACCGCGGCCCGTTTTTCTGTCCGCCGCGACGCATTCCTGGACCAAATTTGGGCCACGGATGCGTCGGGCGTGGACGCGGCGAAGCGCAATTGTGTCCTCCTCTGGTCCGCACTTCGGCCTCGCCGCCTCGGCCTCTCCCAAAACCCCAGTCCACACTCCAACCCTAGCCATGGCCGGTGCAGCCGCCGCCTCCGACGCTGGACCTGCCGCCGCCGGCACCGCCTCCGCCGCCGGCCCCGCCGCTGGATGTGCGTCCAAAGCTGCAAAGAAACCAAAGAAGGAACTCACCGAAGAGCAGAGGGCCGCAGAGACCCAGAAGCGGGGCGACCGGAGGAGGAGGTTGAAGTAGGAGAAGCTCAACGCCGCCAAGCAGGCCGTCGCCGTGCCGGAGGACTCTGACCTCGTGTCCAGGGCCGCGACCGCTGCCCTCCTCCTGATTGGAATTACCCCGATGGCGGCCGCGGTCGGTGTCGCGACTGCGGCGACCAGCTCCAACGCCTCGGCGGCCTGGCCGCCAAGGTCGAGAACTTCCGCGACGGCACCATCGCCACCGTACGGGTACCTTCCGGGAACCATGCCGCCGCGGGTTTCCCCTACCTCAGGCGAATCCGCGCCCAGCCCAGTCGAGGTACCTTCGCTTGATCTGAACACGCCTACTACACCTTTGGCCGGGCACTCACCGGCGGCGCAGACGGCGGCCGCGCGTGCAGCTGCCCCGGCGAGTAACCTGTTCGGCGAAATGCCCAGGCCGTCGCCGGGTGACACCAGGTACTACGAGGAGGTCCATGATGAAGGGGACGACGTCCTCCAGGACATGATCAGGGACAACAACGAGTACGCCGAGGACGATTACGATGCCGGCGATGATGAAGTTCCGCCGACCGGCCCCGATGTGATCAATATCGACAATGAGCTGGTTTTCGAAGGAGAGCTCGAGACCCAAGCCCGGGCAATGAAGAGAAAGATGAGCCAAAGGGGCGCCTCATTCACGGCCGAGGAAGACGTGCTCATTTGCGAGTCCTGGATCGAGGTTGGAACCAACCAAATTCTCAGGGCGGAGCAAAGAGGGACGGCATATTGGGGCCGGTTCACCAAGCGCTACAATGAATGTAGAATCCTACCGCCCCACAACATTCAGACGCAGCGGACGGAGGTATCTATCTCCAAGAGGTGGCTCCACATATCCGCGGAGACGAGCAAGTTTTGCGGCTCCGTTGAAAATGTTCAAGCCCGGCTAGCAAGTGGCTTCGGAGTGAATGAACAGGTGAGTTTTGTGGCTCCTCTTCCCTTCTTTGGTTGCAAGCTTTGGAAACCTTGTACAATTTGTATGCCCAGGTGTTGCAAACTTTAGAAATTATTTTGGTTACTATAAATTTGTATGCCCAGGTGTTGCAAGCTTTGGAAACCTTCAAGAGGCAATACAAGAAGGCCTTCACCTTGACCCATTGCTACCGGGCACTCAAGGACCAGCAGAAATGGAAGGCCCTCTACGCCTCCCTCAAAAATGGTGGACAACCCCTTGATAATGGAGAGGACACAAAGGAAAAGGAAGGGAGGCCAAGGGGGAAGAACAACTCGAAGGCCGAGTTGAAACGAGATGCAACAACCCTTGCATTGCAAGAGACATTGAACGGGTTCCTAACCCAAAAGGACAAGGCTGCCGACAAGAAGGAGGAGAGGAGAGAAAAGGAACGCCTAGAGAGAGAGACGGCTTCCAAGCTCTTCTTCGAATTGCAGAAGAAGAGACTCGACATAGAAGAAGAAAACGCCCGAACAAGAGCAAGGGAAGCCGATGCAAGAGCCAAGGAGGCCGAGGCTAGGGCCATGGAGGCTGAGGCAAAAGCAAAGGACATTGAGCTCGCCCTACGCCAAGAGGAGGCCAGGATCATGGACATGGATCTCTCGGCCTTCACCCCTACGAAGAAGGCCTACTACCTCAAGAAGCAAAGGTACTACATGGACCGAGATTGATCAAATCTCGGTCGTTTTATTTATGGTGAACTATGGCCGATATGGCCGGGAAAAACATGGCCGATGGCCGGAATTTGTAATATTTTGGATATGTATGTAGACATGGCCCTATGAGGCCAGGATTATGTTTTATTTTAGATTCATATGCTTGCAATGTGATCACCATGGCCGAAAATGATCAAAAACCCTAGCCAGGCGGACTCGATGCGTTGGCCCCGTTGGGGGCACTGGCCAGAAAGGGGCGGACATGGGCCGGACGCGCGTCCGTTCCCCGACCCAAACGGACAAAACGCGGACCAAACGCGCGTCCGTTTGGGTCGCCCCGTTGGAGTCATCCTTACTACGGGTAAAAGTGGCTTTAAAATGTGCATACTCCATTTCATTTCAAATACGTACTGTATATTGCAAGTTCGAGCAAGCAAAGCAAGGATTCGAAAATGTGAATACTGAACCTCATTTCGTGGGCAACGACGATATGCCCGATTTATGCGGGTCGAGTCACGCAATCTATCCTTATCAATAGCTAATCAAGGGACCTAAAGGCACCTTGGAGCCTTATCCTCTCCCCGTCCACGGTAGAGAGAAGCGACTTTTGGGCGACTCGGGCGGATCCACCTCGCCGTCGCCAGATCGGCGGGTTCCTCAACCTCCGGCGGCTGCTCCGGCAGCGGGAGGATGGGGAAGCCCCGATCTGCGGTGTGTATATAGCGTAGGGTCGGTTTGGGAGCTAGCCGGCGGCGTTGGGGAGTGGGCGGCGCGGCCGGAGTGGCGTTTTGCGACGGAGGTCTTCCTCTCCGGCGGTGGAGGTCTGAGGAGCTCCGTTGCGGATCTTCCGTCTTCTGCGTGCTCGGGCTCGGTGGAGCTGCTGGGTGCGTCAATCCCTCGCCGGAGTCCGCGGGACGGCGGATCCGGGTGTTTGAAGTTCTTCAAGGTGCTGGTGGTGCAGAGCAGGGCGCTGGCTACGGCGGCGTTGGATGGAAGTCCTCCGGGGCCGAGCTTCATCGACTTCCCGTCCACAGAGGGGCTACTCCTAATCCAAGGCGTGTGAGGAGCAGCGGCGGCGCGTCGGCGATACGTCTTCGTCTTCGTCAGTGGAGTCCAGAGGGACCTTTTGTAATTTTGCTTTGTTTCTGGACTTTTCTGTAAGAACTCTGCTCTGATATATCAGCAGCACCTTCCCTCGCAAAAAAAAACCTAATCAAGGGTGAGGGGGAACAATATAAATTTTCAACGGTGTTAATAAATCTAGAGGACGGTTATTTATATGGAGAAACGGCTTGGGTTGGATTTTTCGCCTAGTTGAGATGAAGAATTTTGATCGTTGTGCTTGTCTCCATCCAAATTCGTATGTGACTTCTACGGTCATGTCAAGTAGCAGAACATAGGGAGTTGCGGACATTTTTTATAGAAATGGGAGGCTTGCCCAGCTTCTGCATCAAAGTGATGTATGACCGCTTTTATTTTTATTAAAAAGGAGCGTCAAGGTCTGAACTTATTACAACAAAACGAGTCACTGATTCACACAATGTAGAAATGTAAATGAGCAAAAAGAAAAGCAACCGTCTATCCATCAATTCTTCCAGTATGACGCCACCCATTCTGAGAGAAGATAGCCCGAACGACCGCCATCATTCGAGTACATCCGAAATCCATAAGATCTCGCTGGGCTTCTAGAAGGAAAAGCGACCACAACTGAATCCAGTGGGTAGCCTTGAGCACAACCTACATAAAATGAGGATTTTGAACTTTGTTAAAGACAATATCATTCCGGTAATTCCAAATTGCCCAAAGAAAGGCTGACACACCGATGTGAATCCTAGTGTCTTTATCAATACCATTCAGCCAGCTTCCAAACAAATTAGAAATGTTGGTTGGAGGTGTGATATTAAAGGTAAACTGTACCAGTCTCCAAATGTTTTTAACAAATTGACAAGATATAAACAAGTGTTCTACAGACTCTTCTGTATCGCAAAAAACATTTTTTTTTTTTACATCCTGTCCATCTTCTTTTAGCCAGATTATATTTTGTTAGCACGACCTTTTTATTAAGAAACCATAAGAAAATCTTTATCTTCAAAGTTATTCGAAGTTTCCACAAGTATTTGTGTAAAAATCTCGTGTGTCCATTCATATAATACGCATACATTGATTTAACGGAGAAAGAACCGCTTGTTGCCAATCTCCACTGAAATTTATCCTCCTCATCCGAAATTATTACCTGCATCAACCTAGCAATAAGGTGCATTCAAGCATCCCTTTTATCACCTATGATTGCCTGGCGAAATTGTAAATTAATTGGGACAGAGTTCATAACTTGAGCAACTAAAATGTTTTTATGTCGCACAATGTTATACAAACTCGGATATTGGGAAGCCAAAGATGATTCGCCTAACCATGTGTCCTCCCAAAATCTTGCTTGTAAACCATTTCCCACTACAAAAGACCCACGAGCAAAAAAAATCTTGTTTAACCCCCATGATCCCCTTCCAAAAAGGAGTGTCAGTTGGTTTCACCTGAACTTGAGAGAGTGTCTTGCCACTCAAATATTTATTGCACAATAATTCTTGCCAAACCCCTTCTTGTGTTAAGATTTTAAACAACCACTTGGATAATAGGCTCTTGTTTTTGAGTTTCAAAACCTCGATTCCCAAACCGCCTTGATCTTTGGGAGCTGCGGACATGAGTTTAGCTTATACATCTGAGAAAAGACCTAAATGTTTATGACGTGATTTGATATACTTTTCTTGTAAATAAAGTCTAGATGAGTCATGTACTATCACCTTATGAAAGGACAAGGATGTCGCCTAGAGGGGGGTGAATAGGCGATTAAAACTTTTCCGGTTTAGTCTTGATAAATGTGGAATAAAACTAGGTGTTTTAATTTAACAAACATACAACCTAAATATATTAGGCTCACCTATGTGCACCAACAACTTATGGTAAGCAAGACAAACAACAAGGTGATAGCAAGATAAAGGACTTTAAGCACGAATGCTATCACAATGTAAAGTGCATAAGTAAAGAGCCCGGGTATAGAAATAACCGAGGCACACGGAGACGATGATGTATTCCCGAGTTACTCCTTTTAAGGGGAGTACGTCTTGTTGGAGGGGTGTGAGTTTCAAACTCAAATGCCACAAATGGCCTCACCCTATTCTCCGATGAACCTTGGCCAAAAGCTCGGTTCACCTTCCACTATCGGAATCATTCAAGGCGGAATACAGAGCCTTTACAACAATCTTGAGGCACAACCCACAAAAGGATTAGGAGCACTCAAGTCACCATCAACCGTCTAGGGTCCAACGACCCAAGAATAACAAGCTCACAATTTTCACTTCCATGAATCCTCGTGGAGAGAGCAAACCGATGCACAAAAACAAAGGCAAGAACACAAGAAGTGCTCAAGTCCTTCACTCGCAAATCCCACCAAAAGCAACTAATGCTAATGGGGGGATAAGAGAGGAAGAACAAAGAAGAGAACCACACAAGAACTCCAAGATAAGGATCTACTAGGTTCCCCTCACTTAGAGGAGAGATGGATTGGTGGAATTGTAGATCTAAATCTTCTCTCACTTTTCTCTTAAAGATATGCAAGAATCATGAGAGGGATTGAGAGGAAGGCAAGCTTTTCCAAGGTCAACAATGGAGGAGAGAGAGAGAGGAAAAACGAGTGATGACGTGAAACACACGTTCGTTGGGAGACCCCAAGAGGAAGGTATGAAGCAGTGCAGCAGCAAGTTTTCCCTCAGTAAGAAACCAAGGTTGTCAGATCCAGGAGGAGTAGGAGCACTTTAGAAGGTTGTTGGTGGCGCCGTTGCTCGATCACCAACGTGGAACCTGCACACAACACAATCAAACTATTTTGCCCCAACGAAACAGGAAGGTTGTCAATCTTCCCGGCTTGCTGTAACAAAGGATTAAACGTATGGTGTGGAAAATAGTATTTAATTGCAGGAAGTAAAAGAGAACAATTGTTTGCAGTTGGTGGTTTTATCAGTGTAAAAGAATGGACCGGGGTTCACAGTTCACTAGTGGTGTCTCTCCATAAAGATAAATAACATGTTGGGTAAACAAATTACAGCTGGGCAATTGATAAAATAGTGAGCGAATGACAATGCATATAAATGACAAGATGACTACCATGATATTTAATTGGGCATTACGACAAGATACATAGACCGTTATCCAACCGCATCTATGACTAATAATCCACCGTCAGGTTAACATCCGTGTCCCCCGTTGGTATTAAGTTGCAAGCAACGCATAATCGCATTAAGTAATGTGCGTAATGTAAACAAATACATATGACCATAGACATAGCATTGTTATGTTATCCCTAGTGGCAGCAGCTGATGCATGTAAAATGCATACATGAACTTTGCATTATTTTTACTTATATTCCAGTCATATTTGCATCATATAAGGGTTATATCACTGTTTTATAATGATTTTGGGAATATTTGATATGTTTCCTATTTTTTATGGAATTAACCCTGCGCAGGCAGAAAACCCTATTTCTTTCCTTTAATGTTTCAGGGACCCAAACGACGTCCAAATCACCTGCAAATTTACGAGCGTCAATATTTGGAAGGAAGAAGACTTGGGGGCGAAGGAAACGAACAAACGGAGCCCGAGGGCCAAAAGAGGTGGGCCCATGCGGCCCCTGTACCTGGCCGCGTGGGACCCCCCAATTTGGGCCTCGACGCTCCGCTGCCGTCAATCTTTCCTCCACCGACTCCGTTTTGACCTAAAAACGCCTATAAAAATAGTCTCCCGACGTTCTCTGGAAGGAGCGTCGCAGAAACACAGAAACACCGAAACAGAGACCTGGAGCTGCAGATTGGAGGGGGAAAACTCCGGCGGGGCACTGCCGGCGTGGTCTCCATCTTCTCCAACGACTTCTCCACCGTCTCCATGATGAAGAGGGAGTAGTCCACCTCTGGACTATGGGTTTGGGGAAGTAACTTATGTATCTCTCTCTCTCTCTCGAGCTTCACTAATTAGTACCGTATGAGCTGCTGAACATGATTACGGTCATCTATGTAATACCTTTGTGGTGGATCTTTTTATGAGTTAATATATGTTTGAGATTGCAATGGTTTGTTTCAGTTATGAAAGTAGATGCATATTATGTACCATGTTCTTATTTACTTGTAATGATCAAGCATGTTTATGAGAGCGCGTGTGGGGGAACGTATGCATTAGTTGGAGTAACGGGGGGTGGCTAGTGCGGTGAACGTGAGAGAAAGTTCCGCGATCCACTTGGGTGTTTTACCTTACTTTGTTACCTCACTAGGGATAAAAAGAAATACCATGCTACCGGAGATGTGGGTGTGACCATTGCCACTACTCCATGACTAGATCTAGCATGTTCTTATTTTAACTTCGTGTCATGATACTTATTGCTATACTCTGAGTTATCTTAATTACCGAGATGTTATGATTTAGTTCGCATCTTGGTGGAGTATAAGAGAGACTAATAACCAAAAGGTCTCTATGTTAGGACGTGATGACCATATAATTATAACCTGTCATCAAACTGTTGTGTTGCAATCTCATATGTCAACTCTAGTGTTCCATTGTCTACCACTTTATTAAAGAGAGAGTGCATTTGTGAAACCATGAACCCCGGTCCATTTTTAATCATAAGAAACACATTTCCAACCACTTTTACCACTTTTCCATTTTCTGCCATTTAAAATTCCGAAAATACAAAAACACTTTTACATCTTGCATTCATCATATAAAACCCAAAAATATCATTTATCATTGCTACCACCATCCTTGCATATTTATTTACCACCATTGCATCAAGAGTGCTTTCTGACGCCGTTGCAGGGGAAGATATGAAGCTTCCTGCAGAATATTTTTCCCGTCAACTACACGCCATCACCATTGCATATTTATTTCTTGTTTGCATTGCATATTATCTTGATATCATTCTCACACCTTGTGCTTGACAACCACTAGGTGAGGTTGAGGACCAAAACATTTACTTTGTTTTGTAGGTAACCAAATGAAGGATAGGAAAGATAAATCTTCACTACTGATTCCCCGAGAGTTCGATATTAAACCCTCGAGTCACCCTCGTGGGGAAAACACGTCTTCCACTTACTACACACTCTGCACTTGGAGTCTCAACCTAACCCATTTACTTTTCACGCAGGTAACTACGTGAAGGGCCATCAGCAGCACATCCACAACCTTAGACGTTGCTGTCACTCGCCCAGATTACTGGAGGCGTGAACCCACTATCTAGCATAAATACCCCCTCTTGGAGTTACAAGCATCTACTTGGCCAAAGCATCTACTAATAACGGAGAGCATGCAAGATCATAAATAACATGTAATATAGATTAATAATCAACTTGATCATAGTATTTAATATTCATCGGATTCCAGCAAACACAACATGTAGCATTACAATAAGATGATCCTGATCATGTTAGGCAGCTCACAAGATCTAAACATGATAGCATAAAGTGGAGAGACAACCATCTAGCTACTGCTATGGACCCGTAGTTCAAGGATGAACTACTCACGCATCACTCCGGAGGCAGGCATGGCGATGTAGAGCCCTCCGGTGATGATTCTCCGGCAGGATGCCGGGAAGAGCTTCAGAACCCTCCCGAGCTAGGGTTGAAGACGGCGGCGCCTCTTGAATTTTTCGTGGAATATGACTCGGGTATTTAGGGTTTTCCAGACGGGAGGAATAAATAGGCGAAAGGGCGGCGTCGGAGGCCACCCGAGGGGCCCACACCACCTCTCGGCGCGCCTGACATGTGGGCCGCGCCCTAGGGTGGTGTGGAGCCTTCCTGGCTCCTCTCCGTCTCTCCTTTGGACTCCGTGGACGTGTCGGTGAAATATTGACCTCCGTTGATTTTCGTCCAATTCCGAGAACATTTCCCCGACTAGCTTTTCTGAAACGAAAAAACAGCAGAAAACAGGAACTGGCACTGTGGCATCTTGTTAATAGGTTAGTCCCAGAAAATGTATAAAAATGCTATGTAGTGTATATAAAACATGTAACAATTGGTATAATATCAACATGGAACATCAAAAATTATAGATACGTTTGAAACGTATCAGCATCCCCAAGCTTAGTTCTTACTCTTCCTCGAGTAGGTAAACGATAAAACAAAATAATTTTTGAAGTGACATGCTACCATCATAATCTTGATCAAATAGTATTGTAAGGCACATGTAAATGAATGAAGTGATTCAAGTCAATGGTCTATAGTTTGCTACCAAACAAATAATGAGTAAACAACTGAATCATACAAGCAAAACTTTTCATGAATAGTACTTTGGAGACATTGCATCCACAGGTTTACATAAGAGTTAACTCAAAAAGCAATAGATTCTAGTAAAAGGTATTTAACCAACACAAAGGAAGATTTAAGTTTCAGCGTTTGCTTCAACTTTTAACATATTTATCTCATGGATATTGTCAACACAAAGCAATATAATAAATCCAATATGTAGCATATAACAATTGTTGTACCAAAGTTGACACTAGTGTTTGCTTGTGGAAGATAGAAAGAAGTAGGAAAACTGACTCAACATAAAAGTAAAAGAAAGGCCCTTCGTAGAGGGAAGCAGGGATTAAATCATGTGCTAGAGCTTTTTAGTTTTTGAAATCATATAGAGAGTAAAAATTAAGTTTTGAGAGGTGTGTGTTAATTGGTCAACGAATCAGTAGTGGAAAGTACAATATGACCCCGGCCAAACAGACTTTTAAGAGCGTCTCCCATGAAGGACGTTATTTTTACCAGTAAGGCAGATCATCCCTCTTTTTTCTTTGGTTTACACATGCAGATGTTTCACTGAGTATTCAGTTGACAAAATGTGAAGAGATTAAGCGGTTAAAGTTGTAATTAATTGGGACTGGGCACCCCGTTGCCAGCTCTTTTTGCAAAATTAATAGATAAGCGGATGTATATGCCGCTAGTCTGAAGGTAAAGTCTGCTTGACAAGTGACATAAAGACATTCACCACGTCCTCATGAGCTTGGTAAACATTGACACAAAAAGGAGTAGTAACAATTTTGAATAGTTTAAAGGTAGCACATGAAAATTTTACTTGGAGTGGCAAGGAAATACCACATATAGGTAGTTATGGTGGACACAGATGGCACGGATTTTGGCTCAAGGATTTGGATGCACGAGAAGCATTCCCTCTTAGTACAGAGTTTAGTCTAGTGAGGTTATTTAAGCAAACAAGACTATCAACCGGTACACCAAGTTTTATATGACCAACATATTGCAAAAATTATAAGACTCCACACTGTCTTCTTTGTTAACCAAACTCTTTTACTAGAAAATATCTAGACCTTAGAGATACCACTCATGCAAACCAAATTTCAACAAGCTTTACGGTAGTTCTTCACTAATGGGCTTAACTTACATGATGCAAAATTTTAATCATGACCTACTTGTTAACTCAAAACAATTGACAAGTATCAAATTATCCAAGTTAGTGATCTACAAGAGTATGTAAGTCTTTTCCATTATACCATTTACCACATGCAACATTTTCTGTTCCAACCAAACACCAATCAATTTATTTCAATAACTCTCCAAACAAGTATAAGTGAAGTAAGAGAGTACTTTCTTTAAAAGAACTAATAGCTCTGACAAGAGATACATGAAAACAAGAGCTAAAAGCTTAACAGCGCTAGATATGAATACTCAACAAGTATAAGTGAAAAATAGGAGTATTCTAATGAAAAAGCGGAGCGTGTCTCTCTCCCAATCAAGAATGTTAGGTTCCAATCAAGTTGATATCAGAAAATAAAATAACATACTGAAAATAAAAACACACAGACGCTCCAAGAACAGCACATATGATGTGAAAGAATTAAAATATAGTTTTACTAGAGATGACCTGATAATTTGACGATGAAGAAGGGGATGCCCAAGGAATCCCCAAGCTTAGACGCTTGGGTCTTCTTGAAATATGCTGGGGAGATCCATGGGAGCCTCCCCAAGCTTAAGCTCTTTACTCTTATTGATCCTATTATATCACTCTTCTCTCTTGACCCTTGAAAACTTCCGCCACACCAAACTCAAAGTAAATCTCATTAGAGGGTTAGTGCATCAATCAAAAACTCACATGTTCTGTAAGGATGCAATATGACCGTTACTTTAAACATTAACTACTGCCACTGATATTATGTGAAGCTCTTCCACCCAAAAAAGAATTCCACCCAACACTAGTAAAAGAGAGAATGCAAAATAAAAGACATAATCTGTCTAAAACAGAACAGTCCGAAAGGACGAATTTTTTCGAGGAACTTCCGTTGCTCAGATCGAAAAACTTTGAACTAACGAAAGATGCGTACATACATCAGGATTACACACAAAAATTTGCAGATTAAAATCACATTTCTATGAATTTATAATTTCGTACAGTGAACAGCAAAAGTCTGTTTCTACGCAGCAATCAAAATCTAGCATCATCTTATCATTAGAGACTCTTCTTGGCACAACAATGCGAAAAAGTAAAGATACAAAGGAGTTGCTACAGAAGTAAACAAGATCCTTGACTAAAACTGAAAACAAAAGATAATGGGTTCCTCCCAAAAGCGCTTTCTTTAATGCCTTTTAGCTAGGCTAGAAGATTTTAATGATGCTCTCATAAGAATAAGAGTTGAAAAACAAAAGAGAGCATCAAGAGGCAAATATCAAACACATTTAAGTCTAACACACTTTCTATGCAAAGGAATCTTATAACAAAATAAATTATTGAAGCATAAAGCAACTAGCATAGAAAGATGAAACAAATATAACTTCAAAACTTTCTACATAAAGAGAGGTGTTTTAGTGACTTGAAAACTTTTACAACCATATTTTCCTCTCTCATAATAACTTTCAGTAGCATCATGAACAAACTCAACAATATAACTATCACATAAAGCATGCTTTTCATGATCTAAAAACACATAATTTTTATTAAGCTAAAAAACAGTGGGGTCATTAAACCCACTTTTGACAATAGCAGTATAATTAATATTATCAGGCAATATAGGACCATCATCAAGAGAATTATCATATATAACAGTAGGGAGTACCATTTTATTTCCTGTTATTTCTTCTTTATTGAGTCAAGGAATTTGTTTACTTCAAATTTATCAAAAGGAGATATTTCAATAGAATCATGATATTTAACAATATAGCGTTCTTCCTCCTTAGGTAGGCATGGAGGGTAATCATATAATGTAAGAGTTAAAGATTTACTATCATTAGAAGGTGGATCCTCCTTTTGTCCTTCACTCTCCTCCTCTTTTTCATCCAATGAGGCTTCAATTTCAGCAATTTTTTCTCCCACAGGTTCCTGAAAGGCAACAAGTTGTTCTCGAGAATAAGTTTTCTCAATAAATTCAGTAATATAGGGATTATCATTGTAATATTCAAGGCAATAACCAAGTATAGCAAAATTCTCAGTTTTATAAGGAGAATCATCATCTTGAATAAAACCAGCAATTTCATAGGCACCCTTAAAAACAACAAATTCTTCAATTTGTTCAAGGTTACCAAAGTCATAGTTTCCTTTAGCATAAGCAGCCAAGGTTTCATTATCATTATAATCACATTGGAAAGGGAGGTGTTTATGCCTTCTACAACAAAAAGATTCATTAAAGCAATAGGATTCATCATAAGTAGAGCACAAGTTCTTAGCAAACTAATTCAATCTACTTAATTGTTCCCATAAATGTACCCCTTTTTTAGAAAAGTTGTATTCCTTATAATAATTTTGTTGATCCTCCGTGAACCCACTTAGCCAACACGATTTTGTTTCAAAGAGTGAAGCCATTGATATCAAGTAAACAACTAGACATAATAACAAACCGAAATAAACTAGATGCAGAAATTTAATTTTTTTGTGTTTTTGATATTTAAAAGCAAACAAGATAAATTAAAATAAACTAAGCAAGACAAAAACAAAGTAAAGAGATTGGAAGCGTGAGACTCCCCTTGCAGAAGCTCCTCTAGCTCCCCGGCAACGGTGTGATACGTCCAAAATGTATCTATAATTTTTGATTGTTTCATGTTAATATTATGCCTTTGACACTTGTTTTTATATTAAGTTTATGATTTATTTGGACTAACCTATTAATAGTTGCAAAAGTGCACAATGTTCTTGTTTTACCCTTTGATGTGTAGGAATTATCAAAAATACAAGAGGAAACCTTGTTGGAGTCGAATTGGGACTTTCCTGAAATCTGTCTGAAAACTCCTTTTGAAGATTGTCACGTTACGGACAGAAGACGACGTCAAACGGAAAAAGTCTAGTCGCGAAAGTTGCAGGGAATTTTCTCCTAATGGATCTGGACATAAAATTCGGCCCAATCCGAGTCCGGACGGCCGAGATAAACCCGATTTACCGAAACCCTAGATGGGATGACGGGAATCCGAAAAGCTATATAAAGGGAGGAAACCTAGGTCGTGGCCAACACCTCATACCCACGAATTTCCAGCCACCAAAGCCACATTTTTGCCTCCCCCATGGATCCCATCTCCATGGAGGAGGGCTCCCAAGAAGCCATGGAGGAAGGGGGCTAAGGGGCGGCGCATCCCCTTGATGCCGGCGGCGCGGGAGGAGTTCCCCGCGCCACCGCCGGCGCCGCCCTGCGCTCCTCGCTGTCCTCTCCGCCATCTTCACCGCCATCTCCATCACCAACTCCTCCTTGTATAAAGTGGTTCATCCTCCCACAAACCTCTGTACCGCTCTATGTAAACATGGTGTTTGATGCTATAATATTTATCCTATGATCTATGTCATGTTTCTGTAGTTTATTTGTTCTTAGATTGAATGGTTGAATGTCTTTGGTTCATTAGAGTTGTATGTTGATATGGTACTGTCCTTTGGTGTCCATTATATTTGTGCGCGCATGGATCAACACCCTAGGGTTAGTAGTATGTGCAAAGGAAGGGGGTTGGCCTGCCGGAGTGACAGAAACCTGAGGACTCGAACCGGTTAGTTGCACATATGGGAGTAAGAGGACCATGAACTTAAGGCTATGGTTGGGGAAACCTTAATGCATTGTTAGTATTTATGGATGTTTGCTAACAATACAGTCATATAGTACTTGTAATTCCAAGTAGTGGAGTGCATGTATATTTAGCCTCTCCCACATAGAAAACTGCATCGAAGACAATGAACCCGATATCTTCTGTCGTGGTGGGATCACGGCAGATGCCATGGGTATGGCTTAGTTGGGGCCGAATGGTCGTTGGGGGAATCCGGAGAGGGTTTATGCACTCAAGACGTGCACAAGCAAGAACATGCAAGAAACCACAAGAACATGAACAAGAAACCAAGAAAGCCAAGAACACAAAAGACACCACGATGTACCCAGGTTCGGGGCCTTCGTGAGGAAGTAAAACCCCTACTCCTGCCTTTCCTCTCTCAATATATCAGTGTCGTTCTCAGGTACAAGGTGCTCCTCGAGCTGTATGATGCTACCAAAGTGAGAGCTCGAGATAGAAGATGAAACTATGAAGGGGGAAATGAGCTAGGGTTTTAGCCGTCCTCCTCCCTGGTGAAAGGACAATGATGTCGCCTAGAGGGGGGGTGAATAGGCGATTAAAACTTTTCCGGTTTAGGCTTGCTAATTGCGGAATAAAACTAGGTGTTTAAATTAACAAGCCAACAACCTAAATAAACTAGGCTCACCTATGTGCACCAACAACTTATGCTAAGCAAGACAAGCAACAAGGTGATAGCGATAGAAAACTTCAAGCACGAAGGCTATCACAATGTAAAGTGCATAAGTAAAAAGCTCGGGTATAGAAATAACCGAAGCACGCGGAGACGAGGATGTATTCCCGAGTTCCTCCTTGAAAGGGAGTACGTCTCGTTGGAGAGGTGTGAACCGACACAACGGTTCAACAACCACAAAGGTTTCACCCTCTTCTCCGATGAACCGCACCACAAAGGTTTGGTTCACCTTCCACTATCGGTATTCCTTCGAGGTGGAATCCGGAGCCTTTCAACAACAATCCGGGGCACAACCCACAATGGGTTGGGGGCTCCCGAATGGCTCTCAACAACAATCCGAGGCACAACCCACAAAGGGATTGGGGGCTCCCGAACGGCTTCAAGTGACCACACAAGGGTCCAACCACCACAAAGGCGTCTAGGGCCCGAAGACCCAAGAGTAACAAGTTCACAAGATTTCAACTTCCACGAATCCTCGTGGAGAGCACACCGATGCACCAAATGCAAAAATGGCAAGAGCACAAGTGCTCAAATCCTTCACTCTCAAATCCCACCAAAAGCAACTAATGCTTATGGGGGGAGAAGAGAGGAAGAACAAAGGAAGAACACCAAATCCCTCCAAGATCTAGATCCAAAGGCTTCCCCTCACTTAGAGGAGAGAATGATTGGTGGAATGGTGGATCTAGATCTCCTCTCTCTTTCCCTCTAATTTGGGGCAAGAATCATGGAGGAATAGAGAGAAATCCAAGCTCAAGAAGGTCAACAATGGGGGGCTTTTTCGTGCTCTTGAGCTTAGGGAACCGTTGGGGAAGAAACCCCTTAAATAGGTCCCCTCAAAAAACTGACCGTTGGAGAAAACTGTGAGGCCGGCCTGGGAGCCGGCCTGGCCGGGCTGGGGGCCGGCCTGGAGGCCGGGCAGCCACCCGAGGCAGCCGGCCTGGGAGCCGGCCTGGGCCGGCCTGGAGGCCGGGCAGCCACCCGAGGCAGCCGGCCTGGGAGCCGGCCTGGCCGGCCTGTGGGCCGGCCTAGCAGAACCCGAAATTGTAACATCCATAACTTTTTCATCCGGACTCCGATTTCGATGATCTTGGGCTCGTTGGAATCGCAACGAAGAGCCCTTCAAGATTATGCAGAGAAACATCATAGTCCATCATGTGAGGAGAAGACCAAATGTAGAAAGGTAAAACCTCTCTAAAGAAGATGAACCGGCAAAACCTCAAAACCGAAAACGCAACAAGTTTTCAATACGAAATCCGTTTTCGGTGAACTAGAGCTTGGTATGGAGATGAACACAAGCTCTAAATTCTCACAAGGATAAAAGCCAAATAAGAACCAAGAAAGATGATATGCCAAGTATGCAAAGGTTTGAGCTCTCCACAAAGATGCGATCAAGTTACTCACTTGAGAGCCCCTCTTGATAGTACGCCGTCTATCCTATAACCCGGTCTCCCACTAACACCATGAGACCGGTAAAATAGAAATCCTATCAAGATCATACCTTTGCCTTGCGCATTCCACTTGAGCTAGATGAAGACGATCTTGACTCCCTCAAGTTGGAACACCTTTCTTGATTGTGTGCTTGCTAGCACATGCTTGATGAAGACTTCTCCAAATGCTCCCCCATACACCATTATGGGAGAGCCTTGCTAAGCTCCGTCTTCATGAATCCACTTGCACTTTATCTTCTTCTCTTGATATAGGTGATGGCTTGGAGATAAACATAGATGTTCACTCAATCTTCTTTTCCAAGCCATGCTTGCAATAAGCTCAACTCTCGATGACCATTCTTCATATAAACCCTTGAATAGAGCATTGATCATCATGTAATCTTCTAGAGTCCAACACATGAACTCCAATCTTCTTCATGGACAAGATCTATAAAGATATCTCAATGCAACCATTAGTCCATAAGGATTGTCATTAATTACCAAAACTACGCATGGGTCAACACATGCACTTTCAATCTCCCCCATTTTGGTAATTGATGACAATCCCTTTTACGAGGGTTTATATAATGAATTAAGCAACCATGCAACACAAAGAGCAAGGATGCAAGAGCATGAAAGGCAAATGCTTAAGAACGAAACTAAAGCACAAATGCTTAAGAACGAAACTAAAGCATAACACCAAATTCCCTTAAACCCTCTAAACTTCTCCCCCATTGGCATCGATTGCCGAAATGGGAGGAAAAATTTAGATGGCCAATATAGTAAGAGCTCCCCCATAATGTGTGCATTTCTCATAATATGAGTGAAATCAAATGCACATATCCAATGTCGAATATTTGGGAAGGAGATCAAACTATATTGAGGATCCAAAGATTGCAAAAGAAAATCACATTAAAAGATACTTCGACAAAAGAAGTAACCAATCAAAGGATCCGAAAAACCAATAGAACAAGAGAAGATATTATGATAAGATCAAACAAGTGTTCTAACAATCAAGAGGGAACTCCCCAAGGTACGTGCACAAAAAGGATTTGTATTTCAATATAGTGTGCACAACATGGAATCCTCACTCCCTCTTAGATCATTTTGAACAAAAACACGTGCAAGAGAGCATATATAAGAAAAGAAGCAATACAACTTGCAACTAATAAAATGTTGAGCAAGGAGCGGCAAATAAAAGGATGGGTGTGAGATAGAAAGATAATTTTAGGAGACTAATACAAGGATGAGCAAAGCATCAACATAGTATTTCAAAAGGAGTGGCACATAGTGCATATCGTGTCTTTCCCGTACCTACACACCAAAGAAGATATAGCAAATAGCTCCACAAGCTTATTAAGATGAAAAAGTAAACCAAATAAAAACAAAGCTTGTGCCATTTTAGAAACCACCAAAGAATCAAAAGCAATAAGAGGTGGTCACTAAAGAATTGGAATACCAATTAAAGATGTAACTATTCTCATGTGTATAAGTTTCTAAGTAGACACCAATCACAAAGATATAAGTCCACAAATAAACATGTACACACAAAAAGGTACAAAGGTAAAGAACATGATATCCAAGAGGAAGTCATAAATACACCAATAAGATTTTTGCTTAAAAGCATAGCACAAAGCTCAATTTTATCTTAAAGGGATATAGATGAACTTCCAACACTCATCATAGCATCAAAAATATCCACAAGGGATGAGGTGATAAATGGGATGCTCCGAGAAAGATAACAAGTATCGCAAAAGGCAAATGATTTTGAAAAGCATCAATATTGTATATGTGAGACATAGAGTAGAAAGTGCTAGATTAACATATATGGGATTGATGAATCATGAAAATGATTAAATATATATTCCCCTTGATATGTAATCATCCCGGCTTGCCCACATTTGCAACAAGGTTGTTTTGCAAGAACCAAATGAATTGCAACAAAAGATATTCATGCCATGAAACAACCTACACAAGGTTGAAAGCTAGAAAAGTATGCATGAGGTAGATACTTGTTACCGAGATGGCATTGGTGATGTAGAAGATAAGAGTTCACAATCATCCGAGCTTGGCTCCAAAAAGCACATGGTGATAACACCTTCCTTGTAGATGAGACAAGCTTCCAATGCATCTCAAGTGTACCTAAAACAAATATAAGTACAACATGGTACCCAAACTAATTGGGTCCAAAGTAGTTAGAGCAACTACAATACATAGGACAAACTCCACATAAATATGTGCATATTGATATGAAATTGAATTTCATGCACATCTTAGCCATTTAGGATTTGATGGAGTTTATCCTATATATTGGATCAACGAAAGTAAGCATGCCATAAGATATACATATAGTAAATATGCATGCACAAGACTTTCAAGAACCAAATGAGATACAATTTGGACAAAACACTAATTAAACCAAGAAAGCACACACAAGTGTGACAAGAAAACAAAATGCCCAAATTATATCAAAGACTCAAATCAACACATGATTGAAGATACCACTTTGAAAAGATGCCAAATAAAAGTAAGATACCAATTGATGAAAATATCATCAAGGAATAAACCAAACCCTCTACACTTTTCATGATGGCACAAAGTACCAAGACGAAAAATGTTTGTCTTCCAAAGAGACATGTCATCGGGATCAAGTACCAAATGAAGACAACTAATGTTCAAAAACATATAGGATTGCTCCCCCAAGATTTGTGCATTATTTATGATCTTGCATTTGAATACAAAATGCACACAACTGGGATCATCACTCTCCATACATAATATTCAAACACTAGTCATGTTCAAGGAAAGCAAGAGATTGCAATACCAATTTAAAGAACGGTGTTCTACTCAAAGTAGGATAGCTTCCCAAAGAATGGTGCATTATCAAGAAGTATGACTTTGAATGTAAATGCACAAGAATGGGATCATTGCTTTTCCTAACACAAGAAGGCATAAAACAAATTTTGAGTAGAGCAACAAGGATCCAAAAGATAAAAGGAAGACAAAAAAGAGTTAGATCAAAATAAATCCTTGGCAATAAAATAAGGCAATCCAAATCAAAGCCAAATGAAGATGGTCTACAAATTTCACCACACATATGAGTATCACTTGTCAAGGACAAGGAGTATATGGAGATATTTCTCGGTGGTATATAGGAATGATATTGAAGACCAATTTCACAACAAATAAGCATATGGCAAAAGAGAAGATTTAAAGGCCAAAGCTTAAATAGATAGATATTCTTGATAGCTTCAAGTATTCACGCGATCATGCAAAGCCACTACAAAGAGTAGCTCGAAGCAATCGATTTTCCAAAAGGATATGCGAACATATTTGGGGAAAACCGTACCAAGAATGTCCATCGCAAACAAGATCCAAAAGAGAGATTAAACAAAAATATTTTACCAAAGATGGAACTTGTTCGAGCAACATGCCACATAGGAATAATATTAACAACAAATCAATTCTAGGTGGCAATACCTCACATGTTCACATTTTCTAGGTTTGTAATATGCACATTGCTTATTACTCCCCCATAATGCGATAATCCAAATTTTCTTAACAAGAAGCAAATAAAATCAACTAGAGATAATTAATGGACATTATAGAATTTGAATTTCTCATGAGAATGACATACCATATAGAGAGTAGATAATATTGATATATCATCACTAAGTGGTATTCCTCATGTACACACATTTTTAGGATTGTGAAGTGCACGTAGCACATCACTCCCCCAAAATGGAATAGTCCATTAATCTCTCAAAAGGAGAGCCAACTAGATAAGATATCAAATAAAAGCAATAAGGCTCAACACAAGTAAATGGTGTGCAAACCAACATACACATACTTGATTACTCAAGATAAGTAAGTAGAGAGCACACCACATACAAACACTAGCAAGGTACAAAACCTAACACATGCAAGGGTGCAAGCAACTTTCAATAAATATATGATATAAATAAAAGTTACCGCAAGGAGGAACATTGGATATGAGATAGAACAATATAATCCAAATGACTTGGCTTGAGATAATATAATTGATGAAGATCCATTAATTCTTCATGAAGTAGCCAAGTCTCCAATGCCCTCCAACAACACCTATTGATCAAGTTTTAGCTTGTTGGTCCCCAACCAAGTTGGGTCCTAAGAGGTTAGTCACAATAGACTTGGCAACCCAAATGGTTCTTTTCTTGACACCACTTTGAGTACCAACATATTTGGCAAACACATTGCCAACCTTATCCTTCCGAAGAGAATAATCATCATCAATAATAATGGGGTTGGATAAGGTACCATTTGTGCATGAAGAAGCAACGTGACCCTTCTCACGGCATAGATAGCAACATCTACTTCCTCCTCTCTTCTTAGTTGGAGTCTTGACTTGAGGAGGGTTAGCTTGATTCTTCTTGGGAAGAGGCCGTTCTTCAACTTGAGGAACTTGAGTTTGAACTTGAGGCTTCTTCCCTTGTTGCTTCTCACTAAGAGACTTCTTCTTCTTCAAAGGGCAAGATCTAACATGGTGCCCTTCAATTTTGCACTTGAAGCAAACAATCTTGGCCGAATCCTTGACTTGTTCTTGGCCCTTGTTCTTGCCTCATACTCCGCCACGTTGTTCGACGCCGAGAAATGGATTTGCAGCACATACTTCAACTGGTCTTGCTTCGGCGAGGTTAGGACTATGCCGGCACCTAATCCGACCTTGGTCTTGGACCCATCAAAGTGCATCTTCCAATAATTATAGTCCGGCAAGGGCGGCTCATATTGCATCTCGGCCCAATCGCATAAAAAGTCCGGCAGCGCCTGCGACTTGATTGCATCTCGCCTTTCATAATGCGGAGTGTATGGAGATACCTCGATCGCCCATTTGGCAACTCGCCCAGTTGCGTCCTTGCATCCGATGATCTCCGAGATTGGAGCATCACATACCACCGTCATGGGATGCTCTTGGAAGTAATGCTTCAGTTTCTTAACCGCCAGGTATACTCCGTACGTCATCTTCTGGTAGTGGGGGTAGTTTTGCTTCGACGTGGATATCACCTCGCTCAGGTAGTAGATTGGTCTCTGCACCGATTTGCCTCCTTCGTCTCGCTCCACCACCACTGCAACACTTACGACCCGGTTTGTAGCCGCAATGTATATCAACATCGGTTCATTCTGCAAAGGGGATGCCAACACCGGAGCAGTGGACAACATCTTCTTCAGCTCATTGAACGCCGCGTCCGCCTGCGGGGTCCAAGTGAAACTGGTACTTTTCTTCATAAGTTGATACAATGGTAAGGCTTTTTCTCCTAGCCGACTTACAAACCGACTTAAAGATGCAAGGCATCCCGTGAACTTCTGCACATCTTTTAAACAGTTCGGCAACTTCATTCTTTCGATAGCTCGGATCTTAGCCGGGTTAACTTCTATACCTCGGCTCGATACGAGGAAACCGAGCAATTTTCCAGCCGGGACACCAAAGGTGCACTTGTCCGGGTTAAGTTTCAACCGATACTTTCTTAAATTTGCAAATGTCTCTTCGAGGTCTTCGATGAGAGTATGCTTCTTTTTAGTTTTGATAACAATGTCATCGACATACACTTGCACATTCTTGCCCATTTGAGAATGTAAGCACTTCTGCATACACCTTTGATAAGTTGCCCCGGCATTTCTCAAACCGAAACACATGACACGATAGCAATACGCCCCGTACGGGGTAATAAAGGCAGTCTTTATTTGATCATCAGTGTTCAGTGGGATCTGGTGAAAACCAGAATATGCATCAATAAAAGACAACAGCTCACATCCAGCCGTAGAATCGATCACTTGATCAATCCGAGGTAAAGGAAAGGGATCCTTCGGGCACGCCTTGTTCAGGTTGGTGAAGTCAATGCACATGCGCCACACCTTGACTACCGCCGGTTCGTCCTTCTTTTTCTCCACGAGGACTGGATTAGATATCCAGTCCGGATGCAGCACTTCCATGATGAAGCCTGCAGCCAGTAACTTCGCCAGTTCTTCGAGTACCACCTTTCTTCGGTCATCTGAGAGCCGCCGCGTCGGTTGACGCACTGGTTTCACCTCTGGCCGAACAAACAAAGAGTGCTCTGCCAACTCCCTCGGAACACCTGGCAGGTCTTTAGCCGACCATGCAAAAATGTCCCGATTCTCACGGAGGAAGTGACAGAGCGCGCTTTCCTATTTCTCGTCCATGCCAGTACCAATGATGGCGAAACGCTCCGGGTTCTCCGAGTCCAGCGGGATTTTCTTGGTCTCCTTGGGCACCTCGAATGAAGCGCTCATGTCCGGAGTAATTAGTCCGGACATGCCGAGCTGAGTAGACTGCGCCATTGCCACCACCTTCTGAAGTTGCTTCTTCTCCGCCGCGATCACCAAGGACTCGGCTAAACTAGATCCCGCCGAGGCACATTGCATAGCCTTCTTGTAGTCACCAGAAATGGTTATTATTCCCTTGGGCCCCGGCATTTTCATCTTTAGGTAGCCACATGAGTGGAGATCATGAACTTGGCCAAGGCTGGCCTTCCCAGCAAGGCATGGTAAGGGCTCTGCAAGTCCACAACCTCGAACTCAAGACTTTCAACTCGGCTGTTATCTCGGGTACCAAAACCCACGTCGACCCAAATCTTTCCCATAGGTGCACAAGAGACCCCGGGCACAATACCGTGAAATGTACAGCTGCTAGGCTGCAACTGGTTCGGTGAGTATCCCAGCTTGACCATTGTGTCTCGGTACATGATATTTATGGCACTCCCATTGTCCACCAAGACTCGGGTGAATCTCACATTGTTGGTCGGCCCACAAAACGTCGGATCCACCACCAGTGCATAGTTTCCAGGGCTCGGCATGATCCGAGGTGTATCTTGCCTGCTCCAAGTGATCTCTTGCTCGGACCAGTTCATGTATTTCACCACCGCCGGAGTTACTGCATTCACCTCCTTGGCACGCCTCAGCATACTCTTCTTATCAGTTGACTCAGTCACAAACACCACGTAGCTCTGATGTACTTCCCTATAATCATTACCGGGGTTCTCATACCTCTGATTCTCAAAGGACCACGTTTGGCTTTGGCCGGCACCACCGTTGTTGTTGTTGCCCTGGGCACTCACTGCATTCACCGGTTTCGCCTGCACCGTCTTCTGGTTTTGGGCCGCATGCACCGGGGTTGAATTTGCTCCGGTTAAGCTCTGATTCTGCGCCGCTATGGTCGGCTTATGCTGCTGCTGCGTGTTCGGATATTGAGGTCTACGCCATTGGTTCGGTGGCCCACTCCGGTTTGCCCCAGCTTTCGCCCCTTCTGCAGCGGTTCGGTGATGAAAACTACACTGCAGAGTGGTATGGTTGGGTGTTCTGCCATTCCTGCCATGATAGATACATGGTCCATTCACCAATGACTCGTAAGTCACAGGTGGTCCGGCCTCCTGCCACTGCTTCGCACCACCTCCCTGATTCTGGTTCTGGTTCGGAGTCCACGCCTGACCCTCAGTCTTCGGTTTCTGGGCGCCTCCAGGTCCGGACTGACTTGGGTTTACAGCATTGACTTGGAAATCTGGTTCTCTCCTCTTCTGCCCGAACTCTTGACGGTTATCAAACCTCGGTCCGTTGTTGCGGTTGTTCATCGGATTCCTCCTGTTCCGGGCATTCCCATCCAGCAGAGGCTGCATCGGATCGCCAAGGGCATAGGAATCAGCTATCCGAATCGTCTCGGCCAGAGTCTTTGGCATATCTCTCTGGAGCCTCTGCCACAACATGCTACCATACCGACATCCATCAGCAAACCACGCTATAGCCTGTGCTTCGATAACTCCCTCACAGGAGTTCCGAACATTGCTCCACCGAGTCAAGAATTCTCGGTCAGTCTCATTGTCCTCCTGCTTGCACGCCTGCAAAAGCTGAGGTCGGTTTGGCCTCCTGTAAGTGCTGGCGAAGTTGCTATTGAATGCCTCCTCTAAATCCAGCCAGCAATCGATGCTATTCTCCGGCAGATTGTTCAGCCAGATCCGAGCAGGACCTTCCAACATGTGCGGGAGATACCGGACCGCCCATCGGCGATTGCCCCCCGCAATGTATACTGCTGAAACATAATCAGCTAGCCAATCTTGCGGCTTGGTGCTCCCATTGTACGGCCTGGTACTCCGACCCAACTGAAACTGAGACACTGGTGGAGGTGGTTCCTTCATGATCCGAGGTCCAAAACACGCCGGACCAGGAGGGCCTTCCTCTCCAACTCTCGGACATGTAAATCCGATCTAGCTTGTAGCGCGCATCACCTGTAGGCAACGTCCGAGCTCCGATACGTTCTCCCAATGCACCATCCACTCTATAGAATCCAGCCCGCTCCATGGCTGAATTTCCATCATCATATCGGTCGCCACCTCGACCGACGTTCTTCGGCTGCGGAACATACTCCGGCTCTTGCTGATACTGCTCCTGCGGCCGGGGTTGCTGCTGATGCCTCGGGGGCTGAGGTGGTTTACCTCGGCCAGCCGACGCTGCTTGCCCACCGTTCTGATTTCCCTGAGCTGAACGGCCTTAGCTCGGCTTGCATCACCTGGGCCGGGGTCTCCATTGGCTCGGCTAGCGTTGCCGACCTTTTGCTTCCCAGCTAACACCGGATCGTACACTTGCAGCTGCATCTCCTTGTTCCGACCTGAAGTGACACTCCGGGCACGATCGGCTCCTCCGACGTGTGGAGACGAGGCTTGCCCCTTGGACCCCTGGCTAACTGGCCTAATCGAATGGACCGCCTGCGAACCGCCAAGCCCGGCCTTGCGGAGGGCTTCATTTTGCTTGCTGGCCACATGCACTAACTCATTGAGCCGCTTCTGCTGCTCACGCCATGCATCTCCGGTCAACTCCGATAGCCCGGCCCTTACTGCTTCGGCTGCTCTAAGGTTCTTAGCTGGTGAACTATACACCGGCCTACCAGTAGCCGACCTGCTACTTGTTGCCTTACTCGAGCCCGAGACTGCAGCCCTAGCCATCTCCTCATAGAGGTCCTTGCCTCGGTTGAGCAGAGCAGCTTTCTTACGCCGCACAACCGGAGTAAAACCATCCTCTATACCATGTGCAGCATTGTACTCCTTCTGCTCCATATCGAACTGCTGCTTAGCCTCGGCCAGCAACCGAGCTTCTCTCAGCACTCTGGCGCTCTGCCTCTAACCCGGCCACCGTATGCTCCACACTTGCCTCTACTGCGAGTGGCCGAGCTAACCTATCAACGATAGCTTCTAAGGGAACTTCTTCCCTTGGCATGCCCAACTGCTCATTCTGACTAGGTTTCTCGTACGGAAACTTCGCCGTCCGACCTGATTTCTCAGGCAGCGCGGTTGGCGTCGCCTCCACCTCGGCTAGCGCGACCTTGCCAGCATCTGCCTTGCTAGCTGCAGGCTGGTACCAGCCATCATCACCTCCACACACCTCGGAGGGCGAGTGACACGCCGACCCAAAGCCGCCAGGAGAGGAGTTTCGTCGTCCACGAGCACCTGCTCCGGGTACTCGCGAACCACCTCGACAGCAACGTATGTGGGGAAGCTGCCGAGCATCATGAGGAAGCCATCGGTGGGGAAAGGCTTGCCGGCGAAGCACCCCGCATTGTCGCTCACAAAGGCGAACTCGCCGATCTTGGCAACAAGGCCAGAAAGAACACACTCAGAGGAGCCCGTCCGGATGGAAACTCCACCCAACGCCTCAATCTGCCCCACGGTGGGCGCCAACTGTCGTGGTGGGATCACGGCAGATGCCATGGGTATGGCTTAGTTGGGGCCGAATGGTCGTTGGGGGAATCCGGGGAGGGTTTATGCACTCAAGACGTGCACAAGCAAGAACATGCAAGAAACCACAAGAACATGAACAAGAAACCAAGAAAGCCAAGAACACAAAAGACACCACGATGTACCCAGGTTCGGGGCCTTCGTGAGGAAGTAAAACCCCTACTCCTGCCTTCCTCTCTCAATATATCAGTGTGTTCTCAGGTACAAGGTGCTCCTCGAGCTGTATGATGCTACCAAAGTGAGAGCTCGAGATAGAAGATGAAACTATGAAGGGGGAAATGAGCTAGGGTTTTGCCGTCCTCCTCCCTGGAGGTAGAGATGCCGCATATATACACAGGCCGAAGTACATTTTTACCCCTGCCTACAACTGACAATGGCATGGCCAAAAGGTAGAAGACAAGCCTCTGCCTCCTGCCAGCTCAACGGCCGGACTGTCAGGCCACAGGCCTAGCTTTCCTCTTCCGGTCATACTTCAGTAGCCTGCCGAGGTCTAGCCTGTAGACCTTTCCCGAAATAGCCAAGTCAGCTCCTAGGCCCCCGAGCTTCCGGGAAACCCGTGGACGGACCTCGCCGTCCTCTGAAGCTCGGGCTACGAGCTCTGCGGCGCCCGTGACCTCTCTGACATGCCTCGATCCTTGCTGCCAACCTCGGATAACACTCCTGATCCTATACCTCGGTAGAGAATACCTTATTCCTGTGGTAGCTAGCTGACTGCCCCGAGGTTGATACCTCGGAGGATATACCTCGGAATATACCTCGGACGTACACCTTACGTCGGATGACGCCTCCTGCGTCCTTGCTCAATCGTTACCTCGGACAGCTTACTGCCTTAACCTTACATGTCTTTACCTCATCTTTACCCTACCCGGGGGTAACCCCCGACATCTTCACTAATTAATCTTGGACAAAGCCATCACAATTACCACCACTTTTCCACACTCATGGTACTGTTAGTTTATGGTTATTTAGTGTATTTTATTGCTGCAGCACTAACATTTACTTTATTGTATTTATTATCTCGCAAAGCTATCTCTCATACACCCGTACTATTACTCTAGTATTATTTGCTAGATAAAGTAAACGTTTAGTGTGCGTAGAGTTGTATCAGTGGTTGATAGAACTTGATAGAAGACTTGTCCTACCTTTAGCTCCTCGTTGGGTTCGACACTCTTACTTATCGAAAAGGCTACACGCGATCCCCTATACTTGTGGGTTATCACGGCGCCAGAAAAATATGCTTGATGACGTGAAACACACGTTCGTTGGGAGTCCCAAGAGAAAGGTATGAAGCAGTGCAGCAGCAAGTTTTCCCTCAGCAAGAAACCAAGGTTGTCAGATCCAGGAGGAGTAGGAGCACTTCAGAAGGTTGTTGGTGGCGCCGTTGCTCGATCACCAACGTGGAACCTGCACACAACACAATCAAACTACTTTGCCCCAACGAAATAGGAAGGTTGTCAATCTTCCCGGCTTGCTGTAACAAAGGATTAAACGTTTGGTGTGGAAAATAGTATTTAATTGCAGGAAGTAAAAGAGAACAATTGTTTGCAGTTGGTGGTTTTATCAGTGTAAAAGAATGGACCGGGGTCCACAGTTCATTAGTGGTGTCTCTCCATAAAGATAAATAACATGTTGGGTAAACAAATTACAGCTGGGCAATTGATAAAATAGTGAGCGCATGACAATGCATATAAATGACAAGATGACTACCATGATATTTAATTGGGCATTACGACAAGATACATAGACCGTTATCCAACCGCATCTATGACTAATAATCCACCGTCAAGTTAACATCCGTGTCCCCCGTTGGTATTAAGTTGCAAGCAACGGATAATCGCATTAAGTAATGTGCGCAATGTAAACAAATACATACGACCGTAGACATAGCATTGTTATGTTATCCCTAGTGGCAACATCACATCCACAACCTTAGACGTTATTGTCACTCGCCCGGATTACTGGAGGCATGAACCCACTATGTAGCATAAATGCCCCCTTTTGGAGTTACAAGCATCTACTTGGCCAAAGCATCTACTAGTAACGGAGAGCATGCAAGATCATAAATAACATGTAACATAGATTAATAATCAACTTGATCATAGCATAAAGTGGAGAGACAACCATCTAGCTACTGCTATGGACCCGTAGTCCAAGGATGAACTACTCACGCATCACTCCGGAGGCAGGCATGGCGATGTAGAGCCCTCGGTGATGATTCCCCTTTCCGGCAGGGTGCCGGGAAGAGCTTCAGAACCCTCCCGAGCTAGGGTTGACGACGGCGGCGCCTCTGGAACTTTTCGTGGAATATGACTTGGATATTTAGGGTTTTCCAGACGGGAGGAATAAATAGGCGAAAGGGCGGCGTCGGAGGCCACCCGAGGGGCCCACACCACCCCTCGGCACGCCTGACATGAGGGCGCTCCCTAGGGTGGTGTGGAGCCTCCCTGGCTCCTCTCCGTCTCTCCTTTGGACTCCGTGGACGTGTCGGTGAAATATTGACCTCCGTTGATTTTCGTCCAATTCCGAGAATATTTCCCGACTAGCTTTTCTGAAACGAAAAAAACAGCAGAAAACAGGAACTGGCACTGTGGCATCTTGTTAATAGGTTAGTCCCAGAAAATGTATAAAAATGCTATGTGGTGTATATAAAACATGTAACAATTGGTATAATATCAACATGGAACATCAAAAATTATAGATACGTTTGAGACATATCAACGAGCTCAAGTTGTTGGGGACCCTTTGAGGAAGAAGGCTCCTTAAATAGGTCCCCGAAAAATCTGCCGTTGGACAGTTTCCGCGCAAGGGCGGTAGTACTGTGCGCCGTCCGGTAGTACTGTGCGCCCGGTAGTACTGCCCCAGCCCGGTAGTACTGACCAAAAACAGTCAGGAGGCAGTACCACTTCTCGATTATGCGGTACTACTGTCCAGGGTCCCGGTACTACCGGATTTGGTAAAAACAGCAAATACATCAACACCAAAACGGACATAACTTGAGTATCTGAACTCCGTTTTTGATGTTCTTGGGCTCGTTGGAATCACCACAATGAGCTCTACAAGATCATGCAAAGAAACATCATAGTTAAACAAGGGAGTATAAAACCAAATGTAGAAAGCTAAAACCTCTCTAAAAAAGACGAACCGGCAGAAACTTCAAAACCGAAAAACGCAACAAGTTTTCCATACGAAATCCGTTTTCGGTGAACTTGGGCTTGTCATGAAGATCGCAACAAGCACCAAACCCAACAAGGAGAAAAGCCAAGTAAGAACCACGAAAGATGATATGCCAAGTATGCAAATGTTTGAGCTCTCCACAAATGTGCGATCAAGTTACTCACTTGAGAGCCCCTCTTGATAATACGTCGTCTATCCTATAACCCGGTTGACGAGGGGTACACTCATCAAATCCCATGGTTAAGGACCTAGGGTTGAGATTATGGGGAGAGAACGTGGTAGTACTGGTAGTTTCGTCGGCTGACAAGCAGAGGCAAAGATTTACCCAGGTTCAGGCCCTCGGGTGGAGGTAAAGACCCTACTTCCTGCTTGTCTGTTTTTTTTTTTTGAAACTTGCTTGTCTGTTATTGATCGTGTGAGATTATGAGGTTACAAGGTGGTTCCGGCGAGATGACGATCTCACTAGAGCTTTGGTGGTTTGAGTATGGCTTGTCCCTAGATCGGCGCCCCTCCCAGCCTTTAAATAGGCTGGGTCTCGGGAGTTCGTAACCGACCTAGTTTACACGTAAGGAAAGTCTAAACCGACTATGCCTATGTCTAATCTTGGAGGATACTCCATCTTCTTGGGCCTCTCGTCTTGGGTTTCGAGTAGGCTCTTCGCTATTGGGTCTTAGTCGTCACGTGCACCAGGTACCCTCACGGTAGGGTATCCGAGATGTATACCCTTGTCAGTAGCCCCCGAGTACTTGTCTGACTCGAAGAATCGGGCATGGACTCGTTCGTAAGTGCACGTCATATGCTTTGTATTCTGTATATCATAATTGGAATTCCTGTACGAATAGCACTTGTTGGCTATGTCGAGTATTTCATCGACTATGGTTTTTGCTTATGAAAATTAAGGGATAATAGCTTAGTAGGCCCAGTACACTCGACGGATCGGGACTGCTTAACTACACATTCGGATAAAACCTTACTAGCTTTCAATCAAACTCGAGTCCCCGGACTCGAATCTGGAACAAACTGGTCAGATGCGACTAGGCCGCTTGAGGTCTTACTGAGTCGATCTGCAGTATAACTTTGAATTTTACCCAACGCGTCCGTCGGGATTTTTCATCATGTCTGCTGACACGGAAAGTTTAAGGATTGACGTTGCTGGAACGGTCCTTAGCCCAGCTCGAAAGTTCAACGGGTCTTACCTTTGCACTATGCGTGCAGCATCCGAGGTATTTGCGACGGACGCAACTCGGGAATGTTTCGAGTATGATTTTGTATATGAACGTAGTCGATATATTTGTCGACTGACCCTTTGACACTATTTTATCGGGTGCGTGACAGCGCTCCCGATGGGAGTAGCCCCCGAGATTGTGCTTTATTGCTTGCAATGGAGGATAATCTCAAAATCTTCTTACCCTGCATATGTTAGTCGAAGAAAATCTTTTGCCATAATTCTATCGGGTGCGCGACACGCTCCCGATGGGAGTAGCCCCCGAGATTGTGTTTTATTACTTGTAATGGAGGATAATCTCAAAATCACTTGGTCTTGAGCATCTTTGGTCGAAGAAATTTTTGATATGCTCCCGATGGGAGTAACATGTCTTTGATGGAAGAGACAGTCGAGTGACCATATACTCGAAAACAATCGAGTGATAGTATGCTTTGTGCGAACCCGAAATCTTTTCTGAACAAATCAGTTGCAATGACGTCAGGGATGACGTTTTATGGCGACTGCGCCACCTGACACGCGGTGGCGTGCGCTATGCTGCGACGGATGGGACGTGACACGTATGTGGGCCCATGTGCAGCTGTTTTGACTGGATTTGACCGTTCAAGCACGATTTCTCCGGAGCTATGATGGCAGTTCCTAGATTCCCGTGCGTAGCGGGCGGAGTGGCCGGCGACGGTTGCTCTCCATGGCTGCCACGTGTACGGCTGGATTTGCTTCTTTGCCCACGATCTCGCATCCACGGTGCGGATTCTTTTGCATTGAGGTTAAAAGGGTGCGGCGGAGTAAATAGTTCTTTTTACTTGCCATTTGCTTTCCGCCGCCGCTGCTTCTTCTTCCTCCTCACGCATCGCCATAGCCTCATAGCGAAGCTTTTGCAACCACCACCGCGATGACGAAGCCTGCCACCCGGAAGGGCAGGAGTGCCGCGAACGCATCGGCAGACAGCGTCGCTGCCGCTGCCAGCGGTTTGAAGAGGGACAAGGGCGCCTGGACCAAATCCTCCTGCAGCAAGAGGATGCTCACCAGCCTGCGGAACGACGGGCTGATCCCTGAGGACACCTCGCAAGTTCGCATCCCTGGCGCCGAGGTAATCCCGCGCCCAGGCCCCAATGAGCGGGTCTGTTTTGTGGATTTTGTGAACAGGGGATTCTCTTTCCCTGTTCACAACTTTCTTCGTGCACTGATACATGTTTATGGGGTGCAATTGCACGATTTTACGCCCAATGGGCTTTTGCACATTGCGTGTTTTTTCGTTCTTTGCGAGTGCTTTCTGGGCGTTGCGCCCCACTTCGGGCTTTTTCGCCGTATCTTCAACGTCAAGCGCCAGCACAGCGCCAAAGGACCTGGTGGTTTTGGAGTACAGACTCGATCTGACGTCGAGTACTTCAAGATCAGCTTCCTCGAGTCTGTGCAAGGATGGCGCCAGAAGTGGTTCTACATCAAGGATGTGACCATAGGCACCCAAGCCTTCGGGTTGCCTCCTTTTGACGCAGACGCTCTGGTGAAGAAGAGGCCATCCTGGATCGTCCAGCCAACCGGAGTCGAAGCCGAAGAGGCTGACATTCTGATGGAGAAGGTGCTAAAGCTCCAAACCACTGTTGGTCGGGAAGTTACGGGCATCCACTTGCTAGCCATTATGGCCAAGAGGTGAGTGCAGCCTCTCCGAGCCCGAGCACATGCTTTGTGGGCATACAGTGGGGCTTCTGATTCAACCCGCTCACGCGCAGTGGAGCTGTCTAATGCGGAAGCGGAGAAGTTGGTAAGAGCCTTACCAAGCTCACTGATGAAGAGCCTTGCGAGATGAACTCGCCTGTGGCTCCTTATGAAACTAGAAACCCTCTACCAGAGGTAACAGTCGATACTATATGTCAGTTTATATGTTATGCATGTGCGATATTGATTCCTTTGCTGTTTCTGTGTGCAGGGACACAAAATGTATGAGTCGATGCCCCTCTGCCTGAGGACGGCCCAGTACCGGATAACGAGCCACTCGAGGCGGGCTCTGATGATGAAATGGCCTCACTCGCCACCGCACACACGCCAGAAGCCGATGAGGGCGATGCTGAGGTGCAGGGCAAGCAAAAGCGGGCACGCGAGGAGGAAGACACCGCTGATTCAGAGGAAAAGGAGGGGAACGAGACGGAGTCGACAATGGCGCCACTCGACGTCCCTCCCATTCGCTCGCTTCCTCCACGACCCCCGAAGAAATCGCGCCCCAGCATGGGTATGCTTGCACCCGATCGATTGTGCGACCTCACTGAAGAGTAAGTATTATGTGCATATGCTTTGTCACTTTATGAACTATGCCACTTTGTATACTTATAATGCGTGATCAGTGTTTCCTCGGATGAGGATATGCCTCCGCCACCTACGGCGGAAAAGAGCAGTGCAGCATCCACTGCACGGACGCTGCCACCAGAGCAGCCTCCCACCGCTGCGACTCCGGCTGCTGCAGACACGGCTACCCCATCTGAGCCTGAGGTTGCGGCTAACAAGGAGGAGGCAGCAACAACAGGCACTCCTGCATCGACTTCCTCCTTTTTGGAGCACGTAAGTTTTTCGCTTTTTTGCCGTAGTTGAATCACCATCTGGTGCCAATTTTTTTGCCTAGACCCAGTTATTGAGTTATGAATTTGCCCATGCCGTGCTCTTAGGCATTTGTGCGAGAGTTGCTGAAGGCTGGTGCCAAGTATGTGCACAAGGAGACGGAAGCCGCCACCCTGCAGCAGCAACTCGAAGCTGCAAAGAGTGCGTGTTTCTTTATGCTAATATCACTTGTTGAAGCTGATTCTCTTGCAGTCTGTTGCCATGTATGTTTGTTTTGCAGAGGCCGCCGCTGATGCGGCAGAAAATTTGAACAACGCCACCCGTCGAGTGGCTGATCTGGAGAAGAGGCTGAAAGCAGCCGAGGTTAGAGAGGAGTCGGCGATTGGTCGACTTTCTGCCGCCAGCATCACTTTGACTGGTACGAATTTTTGCTGCGTTCTTTAGATGTTTGAGGTTTCTGCGATATGGTGCTGATTATGTTGTCCACATGCTAGGCGTGATGGATGGCCCTACTGCTACTGGCAAGCAAAGCCTTGGCACCTCACTCGATGAAAGTGTGGCTGTCTCAGAGGTTACCAGTAGCAGAGCAGGGGAGATGCTGACACAGGCGGCGAGTGCCTTGGGCGCCCTCCATGGCAGCTTCTTCCCTGGCGAAGAGCTTCCATCTTCCTTTGAAGCCTGAAGGGACTGCCGTCACCGATTTCTGTCGCGAGCAAATGGTAAGTGGTGCTCAGACTACTTTTCTCATGTTGCTCACGCACGGAGTCGAGGCAGATTTTGACAAGACGACGAAGTTCCCACGAGGTTCTGACGGCAGAACCGTCGGGCTCGGCACTTGGATGGAAGCCGCCAAAAAGTATGCCCAACAGCTTGTAACAACTGTTGAAGATAGGGCAGCCGGGTCCAGGCGAAGAAGCTTCCTCCAAGAAGTCGACGACTTAGCGAGTGATCCCTTTGTTGACTAGGTCTAGGGATTTCGTCATTTTGCTTTTGTTATATGTAAATTACAGACATCGTATCTGTCTTTATGAAATATGAACTTCAGTAATCGGGAGGCGCAGCCCCCGAGCCTTTTGCTTGAGCTCTTCATGCTTCCTTATGCCCTTAATTATTCTGACTGTAGAACCGAGCCTCTAAAACATCAACTGGCCCTGTTGTGGGTGGTTCTTCGAAGTCGCGAAGTGTGAATGACCAGAAAATTATGGACTTCCTTCAGCAAAAGCTTTCGAAGGTGAGCGATGAGCTGAAGGAGACACAAGAGGCGTATGCTGAGTTGCAGTCGAGGCCATCCCCCTACAGAGCGGGAGACCTTTTTGCTTGAGGAGTTGGAGAGAGTAAATCTGCAACTCGAATGTAAGCTATTTTTGGATCATCGAGATCTGTTCTTCGCGAGATGACTCGACTGGGCGATGATGAGCCCTTTGTTTTTGCGCAGGTGTTTGCTCTGACCCGATAAAGGAGGAGGCACGGATACAGGATCGACTCGACGGTCATGCGAGTAGTACTGAGTACTCCGCCCACCCCTTTTGGTCAGACAGGGCGAGGAGCGCCATTTTGGTAAGGCTTCTGGATCGTGCGTGGCGAACCGCCATTCGACTGGAGAGCTGCAGGTTAGCTTTGTTTCGAGTCCACGAAGTTTTGTTTCCTTGAATGAGCAGCCACAAGGCCTGCTGCATTGCTAAAGAAGTTTCGAAAGGGCAAGGCAATCAAGAAATTTGTACGCGAGCAACTGATTAGCGGGGCTAACGTTGCTCTTGCCTTTGTGCGGTCGCACTTTCCGCACCTTGATTTAAAAAGGATTGCGATGGGGCCTGCACCCGTACCAGGTGGAGGTCCTGTGCCAATGGAGGAACACTACCAAGAGACACGGGTGGACGCATTGGTCCTAATCCATAATGTGCTCAAGAGGAGGAGAAGTGGACCCAGCCAAAGGAAGAACCTGTAGATTAAGGTTATATGTGTAGGGGTCAGCCCCCGAGTGTAATATTGCCACTTGTACATGATGTACATTTGTGTAATTGTATGTGTGCAGCCCCCGAGTGTATCGAACGGGGTTTATGACAAACACTTAATATGTAATATGACTCTTACAGCCCCCGAGTGTTCGAGTGAGGCTGTGAATTTTTGCGATGTTTGGAGCTTCGACACATGTTTATTGAGCAACTTGTTTGTATGATTTTTATGACCCAGCCCCCGAGTATTCGAGTGCGGCTAGGGTATTATGTTTGAAGAAGGAGCGAAAGCTCATGTTTTGACGTAGCACAGCCTTCGAGTGCTCGGTTGAAGCTAGGTTGTGCGAATAAGTTATGCGAGTAGTAAACGGAGAGAAATATGAGGAATCATTGATTATATTCCATTTTGAATGTTAAGCTGCAGGCCGCCTCATTAAAAACCTTCCAGTCCCCTTAGGTACCCTGGTAAGGAAAAGAGCGCGTCTGAAACCTGCAGCCATCCGACATATGTGCCTATTACATTATGCGACTGAGCAACCTAAGCATAGAAACGGCGCAGCTGCGCAACGTTCCAAGGATTATGTGAGAGTTCGCCTGTCTTCGCGTGCTTCAGTCTGTATGCTCCACCACCAATGACCTCGGTGATGATGAAGGGTCCTTCCCATGGCGAAGCAAGTTTGTGCACCTTCTTTTGCTTCAGTCGAAGTACCAGGTCGCCAACCTCGAAGGACCTGGTACGCAGTCGACGGCTGTGATAGTTGCGGAGATCTTGCTGATAAACAGCTGTGCGTGCTAGCGCCGTGTTGCGTGCTTCTTCGAGCAAGTCGACTGCATCTTCGAGTGCTTCATCTGCATCTTCTTCGTTGTATGCTTCGACTCTTGGTGCATTGAACCTTACGTCTGATGGCAGGATTGCCTCTGCGCCGTAGACCATGAAGAATGGGGTAAATTGTGTTGAGCATTGGGAGTTGTGCGTAAGCTCCATAGCACAGATGGAAGTTCTTCGACCCAAGCACCCGCTGCTCTTTTGAGTGGGACCAGGAGGCGTTTCTTGATTCCACTCGTCACAAGCCCATTGGCCTTTTCGACTTGGCCATTTGACTGCGGGTGTGCCACGATGCATAGTTGAGCGTGATATCTTGCTCTTTGCAGAAAGTTCGGAATTCTTCAGCCGTGAAGTTTGTACCGTTGTCAGTGATGATGCTACTTGGCACACCAAAGCGGTATATGATGGATTTTATGAAATTGACTGCTGTAGTGGCAGTCGAACTTGTGATAGGGACTGCTTCAATCCACTTGGTGAACTTGTCGACTGCCACCAGAAGGTGAGTATGCCCTCCATGGGAGGATTTTTTGAGTGGCCCAACCATATCGAGCCCCCACTGGGCGAAGGGCCAGGCCAATGGTATTGTCTTCAACGCCGATGCGGGTGCGTGCGGCTTTGTGGCGAATTTTTGACAGCCGATGCACCTTTTGACTATGTCCTCCGCGTCTTTGAGTGCTGTGGGCCAGTAGAAGCCTGCGCGAAAGGCTTTGGCTACGAGTGATCGACTGCTGGCATGATGCCCGCAAGTACCTGCATGAATATCACGAAGGATGGCTTGGCCATCTTCAAATGCTATGCAACGTTGGAACATACCTGATATGCTGCGTTTGTAAGTTCACCGTTGATGACAGTGTATGCTTTAGATCGTCGAGTGACGCGTCTTGACTCTGTTATGTCTTCAGGTACCTCGCCGCGGAGTATGTATGCGAGGAAAGGTTGAGTCCAAGTTGGCTCGATGAGGAGTACCTCGACTGGCGGGTCCTCTGTGCTAGGTGCTTTGCTCTTGGCTGGTGCGGCTGATGTAGGAGATGCTCGCTTTTTCTTGATGGACTGTGCTCGATGCGCTCGAAGAAGACACCAGGTGGAACTGGTGCTTTGGTCGCCAATGTTGGCTAACTTATCTGCTTCTTCATTGCTCTCGCCCTATGTGCCGCAACTCGCAGCCTTCGAAGCTGCCCTCCATGAGTTGTACAGGTCACGGTAGGCGATCATGTTATCTGCGATTGCATCGCAGGCCTTCATTGTTTGCTGCACCACAAGATTCGAGTCACCGTAGATCATCAGTCGAGTGCACCCGAGGGCTTTGGCCATCCTCATGCCATGGATCAGGGCCTCATACTCGCTTCGTTATTGGATGGGAACTCGAACCCATTTGCAGGATGTAGCGGAGCTTGTCGCCTTTTGGTGATATGAGGATGACACCTGCGCCTTCGTTTTTCTTTGAGCCGTCGAAGTACATAGTCCATGAGTTGGACACATCTGGTGCTCCTGGAGCTGAGCTTCATCCACTCGGTGTGGAAGTCAGGTAAACTTGTGCTTTGATGGCCTTCGGGTAATCATACTTGATGTCTCTTGGTGCTAGCTCGATGAGCCATTTTGCTACTCGCCCAGTTGCGTTGGGGTTTGTGAGGATGTCCCCGATCCCTGAGGTGCTGATTACAGTGATCGGGTGCTCGGAGAAGTAATGCGTCAGCTTCCTTGAGGACATGAACACGGCGTAGGCCAGCTTTTGATAGTGCGGGTACCGCTGCTTTGATGTGGAGAGCACTTCACTCAAGTAATAGACTGGACGTTGTATGCTTTGGGCGTGTCCCTCCTCCCTTCGTTCGACTACCAGTACGGTGCTACCACCCTGTTAGTTGCAGAGACATATAGGTACAGTGGCTCGCGTTCCCTTGGTGCGACGAGGATTGGAGGGCTTGTGAGGACTCGCTTGAGGTCCGTGAAGGCTGCTTCGGCTTCTGGCGTCCACTCGAATTTATCTGCTTTCTTCATCAGTCGATAGAACGGGAGTGCTTTTTCGCCTAGCTTGCTGATGAATCGACTGAGTGCTGCACTCGACCCGCTAATTTTGCACGTCATGGAGCTTTGAAGGCCTTTGCATCGTCAAGATGGCCTGTATTTTCTCCGGGTCGCCTCGATTCCTCGAGCTGAGACTAGATACCCGAGGAGTTGCCCGGCTGGCACGCCGAACGTGCACTTCTTCGGGTTGAGCTTGATGTGGAAGCGTTTGAGGTTTGCGAACGTCTCTCGCAAGTCATCGAGTAGTGTGTTTTCCTCTCTTGTGGTGATGACGATGTCATCTACATAGACCTGGACGTTTCGCCCAATTTGCTTCTTGAGGCAATCTTGCATCATGCGCTGGTAGGTTGCGCCTGCGTTCTTGAGCCCGAAAGGCATTGTGGTGTAGCAGTAGACCCCGAGTGGGGTTATGAACGCCGTTTTCTCTTCATCCTCTTCCTTCATCCTTATCTGGTGGTAACCCGAGTAAGCATCCAGGAAGGACAAGCGAGCGCACCCGGCGGTGGAGTCGACGATCTGGTCGATTCGAGGTAGTGGAAAGTGATCCTTTGGACACACTTATTGAGTGCTGTAAAATCTACGCACATCCGAAGGATATCTGTGTGCTTCTTCTCTACGAGTACGGGGTTGGCCACCCATTGTGATTTCTTGATTCTCTGATGAAACCTGCTGCGAGTAGCCTGTCGACTTCGGCTTCGACTGGTTCTTTTTGGGCCGGATATGCGGCGCATTGTTTGCTTGACTGGTTTAGCATCTGGAAATAATTGGAGAGAGTGCTCGGCGAATTCCCTGGGAATACCTGGCATGTCGGCTGGACACCATGCAAATATATCCCAGTTCTCACGGAGGAATTCGACGAGCGCGCTTTCCTATGCGATAGGCAGACTCGACGAGACATTGACTGTCTTGGTCGGGTCAGTCGGGTGCACCTGATGCGATCTTGTGTCATTGGTGGCATTGAATGCTCTGTCGACTGCCACCTTTTTGTGTTCTGGCATAAGTGTTCGATCGTTGGAGACCGCTAGATCAGCGAGTGTTGCTTCCATGCCAAACATCTCAGAGATTTTGCTGAATTCTCGGTCGCAAGAGTCAGACTTTTGGAAGTTCCCTTGACTGTGATTACTCCTTTTGGTCCAGGCATCTTCAGCTGGAGGTATGCGTATGTGGCACCGCCATGAATCGAGCGAACGTCGGGCGTCCAAGTATAGCATGGTATTGTGACTTCCAGTCGACAACTTCGAACTCAATCGATCTGTCCTGAAGTGGTTCTTGTCCCCGAACGTTACGTCGAGTTGTATGGTGCCTTCTGGGCTTATTGCTTTGCCTGGGACGATACCGTGAAAGGTATTTGAGACCTTGGCAGGTTTTCGACTGACCTGTTCATTTTGCGGAGCGTATCTGCGAAGATGATGTTTATGCCGCTGCCACCATCCATGAATACCTTGGACATGGCGTAGCCTCCAATTTGCGCGTCGAGTACCAGAGCAGAGTGCCCTGGACGAACAACCGATGGAGGGTGGTCCTCTTGCTGAAGCTTATTGCGGTTTCAGAACCCTTCAAGAATTCAGTTACAGCGGGAGGTGACATGACCGCCATGTTTACTTGTCGAGTGCGAAGTTTTTGCTCCCTGTTGGAAGGCGACCTTTCTGTATCATGTACATCTGCCCTTGGGGCGGAGGGTACTGTGGTTCGTCCACCCGAGGTATGTGCTGTATGGCACCCGCGAGATTTCCGCCTGCGGCAGGCTGTGGTGGTGGAGGTGGTGCCATCAGAACAGGCACATTGTTTGGCTGAGGCACGGGTGCAGGTGCTTGTGTGGCTGCTGCCTTTCTGAGATTTACGTAATCAGTCGCCATTTGGTCGAACTCCCTGCAGTTTCTCATCGAGTGATTGGAGCGCAGTTTTCCGTCGTCCCCCTTGTACAGGTGGAATCTGCAATCAGCATCCATCTTTTCTTCGAATGATCGCTCGGATTGTGCTCCGGATCTGACTTGCGCCAGTCCTTCCTCTTGTAGCTATCACTGCGTTGGCCGCGGTCTCGACTGTCCCCGATCATCTCGACTGTCCGCCGATCTTCTGACCGCCGGTCGCTTCTGTCTTGGTCATTGCGGGGTGTGGAGAACCCAGCCGCCATGAATTCGGGTCTGTCATCGTCGTAGTGACGTTTTGAACGCTTGCGCCTTCGGTCGTCTCTGTACGAGTCTCTGCGGCTTCGACTGCCGCTTTCATGATTGTCACGGGGTGAGGACCCGCGTGTGGTGCGCGCCATGTCTTCTCCGTCTGCCCACTCAGTCGCGGTCATCAAGAGGTTAGCCACAGAGGTTGGCTTTTTGCGACCAAGTGCTTCTTTGAGTCCGCCTGGCGAGTCCCATTATGAAAGCGTCCATGGCCATATCTTCTGAAATTACTCCGACTGAGTTGCGTATCTCAGTCCATCGTCTGATGTATGACCTCAACGTTTCGTCTGACGTTGAACGCAGCTCGCAGCTCCTCGAACGTTTTTGGGCGCTCACATAGAGGCTCGAAGTTTTTGATGAAGTCATGCGGAAGTGATCCCACGAGTCGTATTTGATGGAGGTAGGGCCTTGAGCCAGTCGCGGGCTGTGCCTTCGAGCATGAGTCGTATGTATTGCATGGCTGTGGTGTTTGTGCCTCGCTGGCACGCGACAGCCAGCCTGTAGTCTTCCAGCCACCCGAAGGTTCCTGTCGACCCGTGTACTTGGGCTGTTCAGATGTGAGTTTGAACCCTTTGGGCATCCGTGTCTCGCGGACGCGTCGAGTGAAGCACAGAGCTCCATGTGGCTCAGGCTCTCGATCAGAGTATGAGTCGCTACTGTAAGATCTGCGTGATCTGCTCCTGGACCTGCGCCTGCGCGAGCCGCTTCTTTCCTTCGAGTGGTGGCGGTGACCACTGTGATTATGCTCTTCCCGACGTGCGTCGACTAGGGCACGGTCTCGACTCCCACCTGGAGTTCTTGGAGTTTGGCGTATGGCCTTCGCCGCTAAGGCGAGTGATTTGATCTGCTGGCGATGCAGTTTTGCATTGGGGTCATCAGCTGGAGGCTTGATTGCCTCTAGGTATGCTGCAGCGGTGAAGAGGGCACCCGCAGCTGTTTTGGGTACTGGCACTCCCTCTCGTCGTATGTCATGAAAGAGTTGCCTAAGTTGCGGGTGAGCGCCGCCCTTTCGTCTGGCGAGAGGTGTGACAACCTTGATCTGGGTCTTGTGTCTGCTCGCCCGGTGGAGCTCAGGGAGAGCTGTCTTCTTCGCGCACTCGACAAGCTAGCTTGCTTTTTGCGTTCTTCGAGTGTTGCTCTGACCTGCCGCAGTCGAAGTGATTCCTGCCAGTTGAAGTACTGGAAGGTCAACATCTCCTCTTGTGTTGCGTCTGCTGGCATCATTGTGCACTCCTTGATGACTTTATCTGCTTTTGCTGCCATCTCAGCAGTGATTGTGAGAGTTGTGACTCCGTCCGGCATAGTAACTGTGCACGGGAATTCTGTAGGCCTGCGGCTGGCGCAGCATCTGATGATTCTGCGGCGATGGCGACGTAGACCTGCTGGGGTATCACCCGAGGGTATGTATATGTGTTTTCGAGTCCCCATGGACTCGACATCGTCATCAAGGCTCATGTCGGAGTCGATATGCCCATCGAGTGGTCCGTCTGGACGGATCTCGCTGTCGATGCCTTCATCGCCTATGCTCATCTCGGCGTCGACGAAGTTGTTATGAATCTCGAAGTCGAGGTTGTTGTTGTTGGTGCAGATCTCGGAGTCGACGTGGTTGTCGATATGAGTTTCGGTTCGTCGAAGTCGCTGAAGGAGATCCCGCAGTCGAAACTATCCTCGAGTGAGAGATCGAGCTCGGGATCGTTTGTGCGGTATGCTGATTCGGCCTCCTCGCCCTGAAGTTCTTCGATGAGCTCGTGCATCTCTCGTGTGGACATGGTTGTTGCAGACGAGCAAGCTTGGAGGATCGACGATGGTATGGACGCAGTTGAGGGATCCGCAGTCGAAGGAACCGCAACCGATGGAGCCTCGGGTGCGGAAGTCGCGAGTTGGCGTGGATCCGTCAAGTCCTGCACACCAAGCTTGTTGACGAAAAAATTGAACGAACCAACGGTTAAACCCAAACCTGACTCGAGATCGGAGAAGGCCTCCTGGAATCCTGGCGAGTGTGGCTCGAAATCCATCAGAGGATCCGATGCGCTTTTTGCGGGTGAAGCTGGCGTGTTGCCGTTTGTCGAGTGAGCCGGCGAGTTGCCGTGTGCCGCCTGAGTCGGCGAGTTCTGGTTTGTTGATGCAGCCGGCGAGTTGCCGTTTGTAGATCCGATCGGCGAGTCGCCGTTTTCCGATGGAACCGAAGAAACCGTGAGTCCAGCACTATTCTTTCCCACAGACGGCGCCAATTGACGAGGGGTACACTCATCAAATCCCATGGTTAAGGACCTAGGGTTGAGATTATGGGGAGAGAACGTGGTAGTACTGGTAGTTTCGTCGGCTGACAAGCAGAGGCAAAGATTTACCCAGGTTCAGGCCCCTCGGGTGGAGGTAAAGACCCTACTTCCTGCTTGTCTGTTATTGATCGTGTGAGATTATGAGGTTACAAGGTGGCTCCGGCGAGATGACGATCTCGCTAGAGCTTTGGTGGTTTGAGTATGGCTTGTCCCTAGATCGGCGCCCCTCCCAGCCTTTAAATAGGCTGGGTCTCGGGAGTTCGTAACCGACCTAGTTTACACATAAGGAAAGTCTAAACCGACTATGCCTATGTCTAATCTTGGAGGCTACTCCATCTTCTTGGGCCTCTTCTTGGGCTTCGAGTAGGCTCTTCGCTATTGGGCCTTAGTCGTCACGTGCACCAGGTACCCTCACGGTAGGGTACCCGAGATGTATACCCTTGTCACCGGTCTCCCACTAACACCATGGGACCGGTAAAATAGAAATCCTGTCAAGATCATACATTTTCCTTGCGCATTCCAATTGAGCTAGATGATGACGATCTTGATCACTTCAAGTGGACCACCTTTCTTGATTGCACTTTGCTTGGTGAAGACTCACATATCGCTCCCCCATACACAATACGGGAGTGCTTCTCTTAGGCACATCTTCACTTGACCATTATCTCCAAATGGGTGGCAAGCTTCAAGCATACGATATCTTCTAGATGCCCATCTTGAACTTGCACAACTCATCCTTGATGACGATCACCACATGACGTCATCCTTCATGAGCTATATGAGATCATACTTTTGATGCAAGCCCATGGAAAGATACCTAACCCAACATAGAAATGCCACACACACACACATATAATGGGTTAGTTCACAAAGCTATATGGACAAATGCTTACCATACCATTGGGTCACATGATCTCACATGGTACAACATTTAGCTTTGTGTGTTGATCAATTTGAATCCACTCTTTGCAATTAGTCTTGATCAACCTTGTATCTTTCTTCTTCTTGATCATATCAAATATGTCCATTATAATCAATGATGTTGATGACATACAACTTTAAATCCAACACATGGAGTTCAAGCCATGCTTATGGACAAACCTATAAGAATATCTCAATACAAACATTAGTCCATAAGGATTGTTATTAATTACCAAAACCATACATGGGGGCACCATGCACTTTCACCTTATACATATTATACATATGTGAGAGGTGATGGATCAAATCTATTAATCTATCATACTTGTGCACATTTCTATCCCATTTAACCTTCTATCATGCTTCTCGTTCTTCCATGAGTCACACATCCCGGCGACCACGAGTCACACATGCCGGCGAGCTGTGAATCCACGAGGTTGTACGAGCGAATCGACTAGAAGCGGGCGCAACGGAGTTTTCGGTTCTAGGATTGTCGGCTCGATTTTCTTGCGTATCGCGCTTCGAGCCAGCCTCCCTCAACGTGAGTTGCGGTGCATCACCCCTGACGTTGAGGGTGGACATGAACGTGTTCGTGTAGCGGCTTCCAGACTAAATTGGAGCCAACAAATTCGTTCCAGGCTAGGGCACTCTATGGCGTGTCTCGGTGTCACGACGCTCTTCGTCTACGCCGCTGGCGCGTGGATGACGCGGCGTCATCTCGATTGTGCGTGACCTTTCGTCACTCCCGACACAGGTGGTGTCGTGGCATTGTGTTGTCTCGGATGCGCGTCGCCTTTCGGCTACGTCAATGACACAATGCTGCGGTTTAGACTCGGCTGACCGGAACTTTCGATTACGTCGGAGGTGCTCTTTGTTCTATTATGTGTCTCCTGTAGTTATGCCTTGCTCCACCTGGTGGTCAATTGTTTGGGTCATGGTAGGGTTTGCTGCCTAGTGTGATTATTCTTGTCGAGATTTTTGAGAGCTATCTCCCTCTGTTTTTTTCTTCGTGTGTGTGTGTGTTGTTTTTAGTTTCTCTCCGGATTGTTCCTTGGTGTAATTTTGTTTCACTTGAACCAATCAAACAAAAAACGAATACAACTCAGGTGTATGGTTTTAAAATTCACCGAGTTTTCAACAAAATTCACTGAACTTCAATGATTTGAACTATTTTTATTTTTTAAAAATATTTAAATGAATTTTAGAAAAAAAATTGGCCTTTTGACCGAAACGAAAACCGAAATTTCGTAGCGGCTGAAATTTTTCCGAAACTGATATTTAAAACCATGCTCAGGGAGAGGGTCTACTCCCTCCCCGGTGACCAATAAAAAAAGTTCGAGCAATCAATGAAAGGATTAGAAAATGTGAAAACTAGCCAACATCATTTCGTGGGGAGGCCGCAATCTATCCTTAACAAGAGGTAATCAATCCCTTCTCTTCTTTTCTCGCTCTCCCCTCTCAATCAGTAGTTGAGGGTCGACTCCCGCTCTTCGCCGCCGCCCTCTCCTTCTTTTGCTCCGGCGGGCTCGCTGGCCGGCGTGAAAATGGAGTAGGTGGTCGTGCGTCCCCTGTATATAGTAGATCTAGGTTTGTAGCTAGCTTGCTTAGGCGCGATGCCTGGTCTTGGCTTTATGCCGTAGATGCTGAAGGTTGGCCGGTGGATCTTGGCGGCCAGATCCGCCGCGTCATGAGCTTCTCCCATCTTCCTGCGCTCCGGTGGTGGCAGCGGTGTCGTCCAGGAGGTGGACGAGCTCGTGCATCCTTCCCAATAAGGTACGCACCGGGATTTGGGAGTGGAGCTCCTCTGGCCAAGCTCGACTCCGTTCGTTGCTCCTGTTTCTTGCTGTTGAGCTTCTGTGGATGAAGCCAATGATGGTGGTGAGGCAGGCGCTCAAATCTCTCAATAAGGCCTGTAAATCTGCTTTCTGCTGCTGCTTTTCTTTCTTTGCTCTGTCTCCTCCGGCTTGTGGTGGAAGCGTGGAGTTCGACGGCGGAGTTGTTTCTCAGGAGCGGTGGTTGAAAGCTGGTAGTTTGATCTTGTTGTTGGAAGAGGCGATTTCTTCTTCTGTTCACTGTGGTAGTGTGGAGAGGAAAGAGATCGTCGGATGCGAAGTTGACATCAAGCTGCCATGGAGCAGAGATACCGCGAGCTGGTGCACAATCTCGGCAGCCTTTTGCAGCTGTCCGACCATGGAAGCCATCTGGTGGCTATGCTTGCCGATTGTTATCGGCGCTTGTTCAACCTCCTTGTGGAGGCCCTTCTTGGAGTTCGCTGCGGCGATCAACGTCGCCTTCGTGTCAAGTGGTCTCGTCCCCGATGCAGAGGATGGCGGCCGTGGCTCGAGCTCCTTCTTCATCAGTGACGGCGGAGGACCCAATTGCTTTTTCCTTTTTCTGTGCAGGGTTATCTCTGTAAAAGTTAGGGACCTGTTTGTAATTTTTGTTTTTCTTCTGGTCCTTAATGTAAATGTACCCGCCGATCTGGAATAGAAGGTATCCAGGCCCTTCTGGGCCGCTCCTTGTTTCAAAAAAAAAAAGAAAAAAAAGAGGTAATCAAGCGTGAGAGGGGACATCATAAATTTTGAACGGTGTCCATAAATCCAGAGGATGGTTATTTATATGACCATTTAATCTGGATAGGGGTACTATCCTGTAAAGTGCGAACAACAGCTGTCACCAGGGTGGATCTATTCCAAACATGGATCAAAATGCACCTAAAATACTTCCCATTCGATCTAAATTGACTAAATACATTCAAAAAATTGAGGTGACCAAGAATTGAATTAATTTTTTGAAAAAAAGACTTGAGAGAAACTCTAAAAGTGCAATCAAATCATTTTGTCTACGGAAATACTACAGCTTGTATTCTCAGGAGAGGCTTAAAAAATCATTTTGTCTATGCCTATTTGTTCTGCGCGTGGCACATTAAGCTCCCGCTTCCCCACTGCTCCACAGGTGACAGTTCACAGCCTCCCGCCGCACCACGCCACCACCTCTCCCCTCCAACAAAACTGCTCCGCGCAAATGGACAAAGCTCCGGTGTGATCCCACCGACCGCACGCTCGCCTCCCCTGCCCCCGCCGCCGAAATGGCCGCCGCGGCCTCCTCCCCTCCCGCGCTGCGCCTCGCCGCCCCCTCCTCCTCCTCCTGTTGGCCGCGACAACGACGACCACCACCACCGCGCTCACCGACGACGTGCTCGCGCTGGTGGTCTTCAAGACGGGCGTCGCGGACCCGCAGGGCCGCCTGCCGCGTGGACGGAGGACGACGACCGCCCCTGCTCCTGGCCGGGCGTCGGCTGCGACGCGCGCGCGGGCCGCGTCACCTCGCTCTCGCTCCCCGCCGCCTCGCTCTCGGGCCGCCTCCCGCGCGCGCTCCTCCGCCTCGACGCGCTCCTCACCCTCTCCTCCCGCGCAACAACCTCTCCGGCCCGGTCCTCCCCTCCCTCCTCGCTCCCTCCCGCGCCTCCGCTCCCTCGACCTCTCCTCCAACCGCCTCGCCGCCACCATCCCCGCCGACCTCTTCGCCCAATGCCGTGACATCCGCACCATCAACCTCGCCCACAACGAGCTCTCGGGCTACATTCCCCCCGCCGTCGCCTCCTGCTCCTCGCTCCTCTCCCTCAACCTCTCCTCCAACCGCCTCGCTGGCCCCATCCCCGACGGCCTCTGGTCGTTGCCCTCGCTGCGGTCCCTCGACCTCTCCGGCAATGCGCTCTCCGGTAGCGTTCCCGGCGGGTTCCCCCGGAGCAGCGCGCTGCGGGCGGTGGATTTGAGCCGTAACATGTTCGCCGGGGAAATACCGGCTGATATCGGCGAGGCGGCGCTGCTCAAGTCGCTGGATCTCGGCCGTAATTTCTTCACTGGCGCTTTGCCGGACTCTCTGCGGAGGCTGTCGGCGCTGCGTTTCTTTGGCGCCGCCAGCAATGCGCTCGCCGGGGAGGTTCCCGCATGGATCGGCGAGATGTGGGCGCTGGAGCGGCTCGACTTGTCCGGCAATCGCTTCGCCGGCGCCATCCCCGACGACATCGCGAATTGCAAAAACCTCGTGGAGGCCGACCTCAGCAGGAACGCGCTCACCGGCGAGCTCCCCTGGTGGGTATTCGGCCTGCCGCTGCAGCGCGTCTCCGTCGCCGGCAACAAGCTCCACGGGTGGGTCAAGGTCCCTGGAGATGCTGCGTTGGCGTTGCGCGTGCTGGACCTGGCCAGCAACGCCTTCTCAGGCGGGATCCCGCCGCAGATTACTGCCTTCGCTGGTTTGCAGTTTCTGAACCTCTCCTCGAATTCCATATCGGGGCAGCTGCCGGCTGGCATTGGTGGCATGAGACTGCTGGAGGTGCTCGACGTGAGCGCTAACACGCTGAAAGGAAGCATTCCACCAGAGATTGGTGGCGCGGTGGCGCTCCGGGAGCTGCGGATGGGAACGAATTCCCTCGCCGGCCGCATCCCGGCACAGATTGGGAGCTGCAGTTCCCTCGTTGCATTGTAAGTGAATTTCTCTGAGTTTTTTTTGTCGAATTAAATTTGACGTCATTCAGATTGCTTGTTTGTGAAGTTGACTAGGTCTGTTTGTTTTTTTGGATTTCTTTGCATGCTTCGATTGCTTTCAGTTCCCTAGGTTCCAGAGACGTTGTAGAAAATGACAGGACAGCGATGTCTTAGTTTTCTGTTAGGAGTCCAAAACCGCAAAATGTGGGTCTCTGTCATGTTGTTCTGCTCGTATCCAGTGCCTGGGTACTCATTTTATACACTCGAAACTCAAGTCAAACGTGCATGAGTAGCAAACTGTTCTCAAATATAAAATATAGCAAACTGATCAAATAAATAAACTAATTGTTTGCTGCTTGATTCCGACTGAATGTTAAGACTACAAAAAACTAAAGCCAACTGACAGTGATACTTGGTTCTGACTGAACATTAGGGGCCACTTTAATTGATGCAATGTACTCTTGTAATGCAGGGACTTGTCACACAACGGCATCACGGGATCAATTCCGAGCACGCTGGGCAACCTCACCAGCCTCCAGCTGGTTGATCTTTCCCAGAATAAGCTGAATGGGACCCTGCCAGTGGAGCTATCTAATCTGCCAAGCTTGCACATCTTTGATGTCTCCCACAACTTGTTATCAGGAGATCTCCCGAGCAGCCGTTTCTTCGACAGCATCCCTGACTACTTTCTATCAGACAATTCTGGCCTATGCAATTCCCGGAAGAACAATTCCTGCAGCGCGATCATGCCAAAGCCCCTTGTGCTCAACCCCAACTCCTCGTTGAACCCTTCGTCGCAAGCCACGCCGAGTTCCCCTAGCAGCATGCACCATAAGAAAATCATACTGAGCGTTTCCACCCTCATTGCCATTGCTGGTGGTGCTGCCATTGCTGTCGGAGTGATCACTGTAACTGTGCTCAACCGCCGTGTCCGTGCAACCGCCTCCCGCTCAAAGCCTGCTATTGCACTATCTGACGATTACCTTAGCCAATCCCCGGAGAATGATGCTACCTCTGGGAAGCTTGTCATGTTTGGTAAAGGCAGCCCAGAGTTCAGTGCTGATGGACATGCCCTGTTGAATAAGGATTGTGAGCTTGGGCGAGGAGGCTTTGGTGCAGTGTACAAGACAGTGCTCAGAGACGGCCAGCCGGTAGCCATCAAGAAGCTCACTGTGTCTAGCTTGGTGAAGTCCAGGGATGACTTTGAGCGACAAGTGAAGATGCTCAGCAAGGTGCGGCACCACAATATTGTCACACTGAGAGGCTTTTACTGGACTTCGTCACTGCAGCTCCTCATCTATGATTACCTGCCTGGAGGGAATTTGCACAAACACTTGCACGAGTGCTCGGAAGAGGACTCCCTTTCCTGGATGGAGAGGTTTGACATCATCATCGGTGTTGCTAGGGGACTGATGCACCTCCACCAGCATGGGGTCATTCATTACAACCTCAAGTCAAGCAATGTGCTGCTGGACAGCAATGGTGAGCCCAGAGTCGGTGACTGTGGTCTTGCAAACCTACTCCCGATGCTAGACCGGTATGTGCTGAGCAGCAAGATCCAGAGTGCACTTGGGTACATGGCCCCAGAATTCGCGTGCAAGACGGTGAAGATCACCGAGAAGTGTGATGTCTATGGCTTTGGGGTGCTTGCACTGGAGATCTTGACGGGCAGGAGGCCCGTTGAGTACTTGGAGGATGATGTTGTCGTGCTATGTGATTTGGTGAGAAGTGCTCTAGAGGAAGGCAGGCTGGAGGAGTGCATGGATCCGCGGCTATGTGGCGAGTTTCCGATGGAAGAGGCCATGCCGATCATCAAGCTGGGCCTTATTTGCACCTCACAGGTGCCATCGAAGCGGCCGGACATGGGCGAGGTGGTGAGTATACTTGAGGTGCTGAAGAGTCCTCAGGATAGTCCAGGGGATGAGCTGGTCTAGGTCTCCTTTAGAACTCGGTTATTTTGTGATCCTTAGCTTTCTGCTTTCTTTTTGTTTTCTGAGATGCATATATGATGCCCGGTTGGGAAGAAGAGAGGAAAGCAAGAGTGGAAATGGATTGTGGAATGTCTGTAGTGTTTAGTCTGTGTGAAATTTTAGGGTGGGTGCAAGTAAGGCTGTTTGTAGTTTCTCGCAATTTTTTGGTTCATTCCTTGGATGAAACTGTAGGTCGTCTCTGCTAATGTGAGTATTGCCTTGATGCCGCAGAGCTACCAGTGTTTGACGCCATCTTGGCACCAGTGAATGACTGATTTGTCTGATTGTGTTCTTAGCTAGTTCTGCTGATAAACGTGACTTTGATTTACAGAGTATTGCTATGCCCTTCCTTGACATCTTTAACCTTACTAATTGTAGTTATGCTGGTGGTTGTTGATGCTGAAACAGGAAGTCTCGAAGGCAATAGATAAACCTATGCGCATGTACCAAATGCCGGACTAAAAAATAGTACTCTCTCCGTTCCACAATATAAGATGTTTTAGTCTTTTTCCACATGCAGACACATGTATCTAGACACATTTAAGTGCATGTATCCATTCTTTTTAGTATGAATCTAGACATACATGTGTAACATCTAAAACATCTTACATTGTGAAACGGAGCACCACTCTCCGTCCGTCCGGCCTCAGTGTCCTGTGGAGCTTCCAAAAAGGCGGGCAGTGACTGCTCCTGTGCGCCCACGCCGCACAGCGAGCCTTCAATTGCAGCACCTACCGTTTTGCTCCACCGCGTGCAACTGTACTGGGAAGTAGGTACTGTACTGTACCGGCGGGCAGCATTCAGTCGCTCTTCTGCTCTGCCTCTGATGATACAGCAGCACTCGGAGCGACACGGGCCCGGGCGGTGGGGGCGCTGCCGACGAAGTTGAGAGAAAATGATGCTGTTTCGCTCTGCCACAGGCTTTTGGCACTTCGCACCGAAAACTTCCCCTGTTTGTCCAATGGCAACGTAAATTGTACTGCATCCGTTTTATCATCAGATGGAAAACAAAAAAGAAGCGACATGGTAGTAGCTGTCAATCTATCGGGGGCGATGGTAATCTTCGTGCGTCGCTCGCGCGGTTTCAGACAGAAAAAGGATAAGAGTGTCGGGAGAAATAAGATCACCGCACCACCCCGAATCCACTGCTCGGCCGCCTTGCCGCCCCATCCTCTCAAATCTCCTCCTCCGCCGATCCACTGTCGCCCCTGACCATCCCTCTAACACCCCCCCCCCCCCCTCCTCCGCGCCGCACCCCCTTCTTCCCCGGTTTCGGCGCCACACCACACCCTCCACCGATAAGTCCAGTGCTCGGTTGCCGCCTTGTTCCATTCTCCTCGCTTCTTCTCCGCCCGGCTCCCTACGGTCGCGGTAGCGTCACCAACGTCGCCTCGAGGGTGGGGGAGGTTGTGTGTGGGGGAGAAGGATGCTCACGCGCACGTCGAAAAAGTAATTTCGCAATCTATCTAATGATCACAACCAGCCCTTAGTCACGGGAAACCAGCTAATTTCGTAGTACTCTTATTATGGAATTAATCTACGAAACCTACTCAGGTATTGCAACGTTCATCTGTACTAGTACTAGAGTAGGGTCTTGCCGTTTTTTCATTTTTTGCGGCAAGGGTTTTGCTTTTGATTCACTCAAAAGGAACGTCCGGTGCATTGAATGGATTGCTAAGTCACATATGGTTGCGAGAAATAGTTAGTACACTTCATTCGAAAGAGTCTCAACGGTCTTCTTCCTGCTGATGGTAAAAATGGGATTTGAACCGTGGGTAGCTTTCATGTTAAACTTCTGAAGAACTGTGTATTTTTCCCAATTGCAGTCTGCAGGTGACGAGAAACCAAACATTTGCGACGACTTATTTACGAGGGCGCGAGCAACGATGATTTCTGCATGGACTTTCGATTCTTGAAGTGTACATATGACACGAAGCATCTGAACCGTGTTTGTATCGTGGTGCAGAACAAATCGTGCTTAGCGCCGTGGGGAGTCGTCGTCTCGAGCAGGCTTTGTCGTTTGCTGTTGTGAAAGATTCGATAACAAAACTGATTAGGGAGACCAATGTGGCGATTACAATAGTATGGTGCCTAGTACAGTACGTAGGAGTACAATCGAGCTTTGACCGGCACATGCATCCTACCGAGATGTCTGTCCGACGGACGAATAAGAAGTCGACTGTGTGCACCGATGTCAAGGTCCGTCTTCCAACTTAGGCCGGTGCCAATGCATCGGTTCTAAACGCTGTATCCTGATAAGAAACGGGCGTCTAAGCTACGACCTTCCCAGTGCACCGTTTCGATCAGCTGTATCTACCAGATTGAACACTGGATCAGTTTGTGGCATAGTTATACTACATCTTAATTTGTGGCCTAGTCAATCAGGTGCACTTATCCTATCGGACGGATGTGCGGCAGCCTCCTAGAGGTGTACCAGAGACGAAAGAACAAGACTTGGTGCACGGGATTAAGTTTTCATTAATTTCGTCTCGGGTTACACGCTAAGAGCCGGTTCTCCATTTGCATACAGCAATCCTCTCTTTCATCATTTATTAAGGCGCCACGTCAGATTTTTACCTATGGTTTCGTGTCTACATACCCGCATTGGCACAGGCCTTAACAAGGACGCTGAGAAGAGCGCAGATCTCAACGACTGAATCTAACGTGAAGGAAGTCGTTGGAAACGGTCCGCGGAAAACGGAACTGCTCCAAGTCTTCACGGCAAGCGGTGGACGGAGACAGATTTCAACGAATGGTACGGCGCCCTTCACCAGAAGCCGATCGTGGCGGTGCTTCATCTACCAGCAGCAGGGCGTATTTATGACGGCTCGAGCTAGGGACGATGCCACGCGCCGGTGGCCGCATTTATGTCTCGTGCGTGCAGCAGCATGCGCCATGCGCCCGTTCTCGACTGAGACAGAGCTCACCTGACACCGGTGCCGGCGATGGAATCTCTTCTCGCGTGCCGTCGTCCGCAGCTTCCTTCCATCACCGTGTAGAGTACTGTTGCCGGCGTGGCCTGAACAGTCCATATGCACAGCGCCATTGAATTGAATGCCCACCTATCGTGAAACGGCGGTGCATGCATGGCAATGGCATGGTGGTCGTGCCGCGCGCATCGGTGCTGGAGCCTGCCCGATGTGGCGTCTGCATGCGGCGTCGACGTCGCACAGGGCAGAGCGCATACGAGAGCCCATGTGCCAAGACCGTCGCGCCCGCCTAGAACAGTCGCGTGCCGCGTCTTCTTTTTTTTGAATGTACACGTAGCTGGATTACTAGGCAGAGATTACAACGCTTACACTGGAAACCTCCAGATACGGGACAGCTGTCCTCTTTTTTTACAGAAAACACCCCAAAAAAAGAAAATTACACACGCATCCCTGGGGATTTCTGCAACTCGATTTCCGCCGCCGACCAAATCTTCACCGTCGCACCGCCGTAAAGGAAGACGAGACGGAGTCGGCCAGCCGCTGATTCGCCTGCTCCAGCCTATTGGGAAATCAATCCCGTTGAGGTCGCCGCATGAGTTGCTCGCCGGAATCGGCAAGACTTTGGCGTCGAAGAAACTGCATCGGCGGGGGACACGCCCCGACGAGAGCAGACGCTCGAACCGGAGTCGGCATGAAACGCCGGCGTCACAGCTCGGAAGAACTCCATCAAAGAGGAAAGCTAGCAAAAACTCCACTTCCCCACCATCTTCTTCCCCACCTCGGAGATCTGAAGAACCCGGATGCAGAGCACGATCCACCTCGAGCTTATTGAAAAGGGACACCGACTCTGGCCACTCCGGCCTCGCGCGGCACCACGCCGCCATCGCCGGAGGACGCGTCGCCGCTAGCCACGAGACGCCGCTCGGTGGCGTCCGCAGCGTGCTCCACAGCGGCATATCGCCAGACACCATACGCCGAGGCGCGGCCGCCGCGAAAACCGGCAACTCCACCTCTCCCTCTCCAGCACCGAGCCAGCAAAGGAGAAGACAGAAGCTCACCAGATTCATCGCGCCGCGGACTCCATCGAGCTTATTCAAGCACGCGCTTGTAGATCCACCACCAGCCAACGTCATCCACCATGGACCATCGCCGGAGAGGAGCTTCACCATGGCAAGGTTGCTGCTCGGTAGCAACCACACCAAGCGGAAGGAAGAGAAAGACGGCATAGCGCCAAACTGCACAAAGGCAAAGACTAACCAGCAACTACTACTAGTACTACTCTGTACAAAGATCCAACCACCTACTCCATCCTCTCGCCGGCCGGCCTTGCCGCCAGAGAAAGAGAAGGAGAGGGGCGGAGACGTACGCGGACGGCTGACTCTCAAGGGGCTGTCGGTGGGAGAGTCTTGCTTTCTCTCTCTTCGTGCCGCGTCTTCTACCCACACAACAGTCTCGGTAGATTCTTGTCGAAAGAGATTTGTCAACCGTAACCGACAGCGGAACAGTGCTCGGAACGGAGAGCTTTGTCTGTGCCGTTTAACTTAATGTGTTCCCCGCGTCGTTAAGGTTAACAATATCAGATTTGCTACAAGTCACTCGTCTGAGGTTTAGCTAAATCTCAATCACGTGCTCAATAGTTTTTTTTTGCAAAAAGGACCCTGACATTAAAACAAACAACGAACCGTACAAAACATTTCAACAAAAATTATAACAAGATCCTTGAGATGCCCTTCGTCTTCAACCTTCAGACCGTGTCGACGGCGCGCCGCCGCTGCCGCTCCTCCCTGAGTCGGCCTGACGTTGTAGGTTGCGAACGGGAAGTCGCCGAACGGGTCAAGAAGACCACATCCGTCCCGGTGCCGAAGAAGAAGGATGAACCACCGATGAAGCTCCACGACGATCCTGGATCGTCACCACCAGAAGAAGCCCTTGAGAAACACACCACTCCCACAAGCTTCTCGACGTCACCGCCGAGATGGGGTTGAAACCGGGGAGACCTTATTGAAAAAGACGCTGCCGCCGCCGCCGCCATCAAAACGGCGCCCCAACAAACCTTGACAAAAAACCCAGAAAACATAGCCCTCCCGTCGACGAGGACCACGTGCTCAATAGTTGGATGAAAGCGCGCCACGATTCATGCACATTGTTGGTCTACTGGGAAGATGTTTGTTTTTTCCGGTTTGTTTCTAGCTTAAATTATGGCCTTTTTGGATTGTATGATTTTTATAAACATAGAAACAGTAAAAACACATGATTAAGATGCCACGTATGATGAACTTCTACATGATTTGAAAACACAGGGATTTCCTCTGATGCACAGGAATAAAAGAAAAGGAATTCGACATGATTGAAAAGAGGGAGTAGACACATACATATATATAGAGTGTAAGTGTATTGGATTGCTCAAAAGAAAAATAAAATGAGGTGTAGATTCCTGTGAAATGGAAGACATATAAATAGATTCATAGGAATTTGGCGACACCAATCCTATGATCCAAATGATTTACGTAGAATTTTTCTATGAATTAGAATTCTCCAAATTTCTTATGAAACTCTTCCAATCCAAAGAGGCGCCTATATTTGTTCTTTTGTCGGTGGGTGTGGCTTTTCTTTTCTGTGGGCATTTTCTGCAGTCCAGAAAAAGACACACTAATATTTTTTCTTCTATTTTTTATTTTTCCTTTCATTTTCCCGTTGTTACTTAGCGTGCTTAGAGCTTCACCTATAACTTCTAGACATTTGTCAGTTTGAAAGACTAAGAGGAAGAGGCAAGCAGGGCAAAAGGAGACAAACCGAGAGAGGGGAACGCGACAAAGGGGACAAAAGTTTATGAAACCAATTTTATAGAATAAGTGGGCAAAATCTTTTTTTAGTCAAGGAAACATAGTTATACACAAGGGACCAAAAATGTAAATCACAGGGAACCAAAAACCATCCAGGAACAAACAATTTGTGGAACTAATTTCTAAAATAAGAGAAACAAATCATTCTGAATGAAGGATCAAATAGTTATACACATGAGAACAAAACCGTATATCATAGGGAAAAAAGTACATCTATTAACAAAATATTGTGGAATTAATTTTGTAGAGTAGTAGAAACAAAATTTATCTAGCTGAAAGGAACAAATGTTAATACACCCGGGAACAAAAAAAAGTACATTAGAGGAAACAAAAAAATAAAAAATTACTTATATAGGAAGCAAATAGGGGAAAATGGTGAAAGAAACATATGAAATTAATAAGTAAAACGAATTTTTCTTTTGACTAGAAACATGCACGTACACACCACTGGAAATATGCACTGCCTGTTGTAGGATGGTTAGGTGGGTGGTTGTACCCTCAGCCTATCAAAGTTCAAACCTTAGATTTGATATTGGTGTTTCTCATTTAGGCGGAATATTCTTCAGTGTGAGGCGACGTTCTTGTCGATAGCGAGACGCCTGTGGTGACTTCGTCAATCTCAAGACCCGACCGCCGGCTTAGACTTTCGAATGTGCTCATAGGGATAGGGTGTGTGTGAGTGCGTTCATAGGGGTGTGTGCACATGTATGTGAGTGTCTGCGTTGTACTGTGTTTCGCAAAAAAAAAACGAATGTATGATCTCTGTCTTTACTATAAGCAGTACAGCGCGTACGTGGGCTCGGTCCAGCTAGTTTCCGCCGCGGGCGAAATGGCAGTAGAAATCGGGACGCGCACGCGCTACCGTCAAGCATTAGACTATTGACGCATTTCATCAGGCAAGGCCCATCAGAAGAGGCCGAGCCCATACCAACAAATCCTCAGTACAACCCAACCTAGGGAAGGAAACCAGCGGCCCACTAATGACTAGACCCTAAACCATCTCTCTTCTCCACTCCCCCCTATATCACCTTGCTCGGAAAAAAGTCGACGTGCTAATGGCGGCGGCGGCGGACTTCGCGCAGAGCAAACAGGCCATGTCCTACGCGCTCTGCAAGCACCTCGACAGGGATCCGGTAAGAATCCTTTTCTGTTCACTCCTATAACCACAGATTTTTGTTTCCTCGGAGGCTCGGAGAGATCTTGCTCCAGTCCCTTCTGCTGTTTAGTTGTCATGTGGGCGTGTTTATTAAAAATTCGTGCTGGTGCGTGCTCAGATTTTTTTAATGCCGATTTGCTGGGCTCCGGGCATGGTTAGTTCACCAGATAGTCCCGTGGCTCAAATCTCATGTTGTAATTGTGCCATGTTGAATTTAGTCATGACATGTCTGGTTGTGAAAAGCGTAGATGTGTAAGTTATCTATGGTTAAATTGCTCGATTAGTTAGGGGTCTGGATTATACTTTTTAATTATGTCCCGTGGATCATCGGTTTTGCTTACTAAGACTGCTCAAATAGTGTGAAGATACATAATTTGTTAAATAAGTTTAATGTCAAGCTACCCATGTTTTATGCAAAATAAAGAGGTAGGCATATATTTTTAGTGATATATATGTTACTCTCGTTATTATGGTTGTGTACTCCTCTTATGGTTATGGAGTAATTGTTATCAATCAGACTGAAACAGAACATATTTCTCATCATGGTTGCATGCTTCACTTAATCAAATTAACTATGCAAAGCATGCCAAGGAGCTCTTTTGCTTGCCAATAGTGTGTTAAGGAGATAAGTAGCCTAGTTACTTGCACATTTTGTTAGCTGTTATCTGCCACATGGATTGAACATTGTGTTGTTTAGCCGGACAGGACGAATCTTGAAACACTAGTCCTCCAATAGGTTTGATGCACAGAGGCATTGAACACATGCAACATATTCCCTCGCTGTTGGCCTGATGTAATATTGTCATAGTGTAAACTGCACACATAGGTTGTGAGCAGACTATAGTGTAAACTGCACACATAGGTTGTGTGCTGGTTGTGGTGTGGATAGGGCACATGAGTTGTGTCATGAGTAGATAGGCATGCTGCAATATGTTTGCAGCTGTCTGAGTTAAGTAATGGGTGCTACTATGTTCTAGAGTACTATTTATATGTAATTCTTAGGCTGTAAGATAGGGCAGCAGTAGAAGCCTCTAGAATGCGGTAGCACCGACCTTGAACCCTCTATATAAGGAGAGGCCTGTATGGAGGGAAGGAAGTTGCAAGCCAAGGTCCTAGCATAGGTTGCTGAGGGCAAGCATAGGTTGCTAAGGTTTGCCAGCATTTGTTGCTGCACAGTAGGCATAGGTTGCTTGTAGGCATTCGTTGCATGTGTGGTGTAGCATTTGTTGCTGCAAAATCTAATAGAAAAGGGAGGCATTTGTTGCCTGAAAACTGGTGTGCTCCTCTGTAGTGCTAGTCTCCTGTTTTCTTCATTTGCTAGAGAGAGCAGAGAGAGAATAGAGAACAGAGAGGGAACACCTAACACTCGCGCCTCAGCGCAGTCTCTGTTACGTCCTCCAATGTTCTATCCACTAATCGATCAACTTAGCGATGACTTTTGTTTTGGATACTCCTGGTCCCTGGACCAACATGTGTAGGGCACATGTGCAAACTTTGATGGCTAGTATGTGCCTTGTTATTTTTGGTAATTTGCTACTTTGTGCAAACAATGTTTTCCCACCTCACTCTTGTCATGCTTTTTTTGGATGAAGTTTTATTGCTGGAAACTGTTAATGATTCATGTGCTGAATGTTACAGAATAGCATATCCAGTACACTTATCAAGGAGAGTGATATTGCGAGTCTATTCTCACATATTGTGAACAATCCACATGATGAGGTAACTATTCTTGCATGTATGTACAATGTACATTAGTTCCGGTCGCTATTACTTATCTATTGGCACATGATGTCCTTTCCTCTATTGGTAGGTAAAGAAGTGGGTTGAATTCTCCAGCAATTTTGTTTCAAGTGATGGAGAACAGCATGCATTACTTGGTAATTTGGATCAACAATTGTCCCAGATGTCAGTGCTATTAGCCAATGGTTTTATGCCATCAGTTGCGGACATCGTTGTGTATGCAACTGTACAGGTTTTCATGGTATGTTTGATGTAACTTTACTAATTTATGCAACCACCATCATATGTTTATCGATATGACTTTCCAGACATTTACTTTCCCATATTCTAATTTATATTGCTTTTCAGTGTCATCTTAGTGACAGTGAGTTGCAGAAATATCCAAATATATTGCGGTGGATGGACTACATTCAGGTTTGAGATGGATCTTTCGATTTATTTTGTTTATTACGCCTATCTGTTTTTCTTAACTTGTCCCCATGATATTTTCAACATGAGATATATATCTTCTCCCCTGAAAGATTCAAATCTGTATAAATTACAGATTTCTTGCTAACACAAAGTTAAATTCATCTCCAATGTCTACTATCTGATGCCCATATCGTCAGTCTTTTATGTCGTCTTATGTGAATCTACTATCTGATGCAGAATTCCGTTGATTTTGGTACAGCACTGCAAAAGATAAACGTGACCAAATCTGTCTTCAACCCACCTCCACCTTCTGTAAGTATTTTGGTGATCTGAAAGTATTTATATTTTCTAATCTAATTTATATACTTCTATGTAAACAGGAAATTATGGGGAATTATCTCTGTTGCATGGTGTTGCTAGTTACTGTGTTTATAAGATCACATTTGTGCTCGATCTGCTAAATTTGTGCTCGTTTACATCTTTAGAATTTGATGATGCAGTACTATTGTTAGTACTGCTAAATTCCTGGAAGCATTAATCTTCATAGAATCAATAAAGCACTCATATGCTGTTTCTTTTCAATTGTCCTAAAAACGTGTGCAGAAAAAATATTACGTGGAAATCACGAAAATAACCATACCATTTCTTAATTGTACCTGACAGGCTCCAAAGAAAGCTGATAAAGGAGATGCAGATCCAACTTCCAAGAAAGCTGTGTCAGGACAGAAGAATGCGGCTAAGTCTGATGGAACTGCTGACTCCAAAAAGGCTGCAGAGGAGGTACTTTTATTCTGTAATTACACTGATCCACATGTGTTATTGGCATTCCTGGACCACCATTAGTAAGAGGTACTCGTGGTACATGGTGCTGTGAAGATTTGACTAGAATTTTACCAATTTTCTGCATTTTCGTGTTCTTTTGCTCTAGTGTCCAGCCTTAGGTTGCATACTCAAATTCATGGGTATGTTGGTTGATTCCATAGCATGCCCTACCAGTTTTTGTCAACCATTCGCTGACCAGAAAGACCTGCTAGACTATCAAACTACTTGACCCTTCGTTAACCGAAATTTTGGCAAAATTTGTGAAGAGAATATGAGGGGGCGGTAAGTTGTCATGGACAGCCAAAATTTTGCCAACCAAAATAGTTATACCCAAAATATAGGATTGTGCAATATTCAGTTAGACTGGAGAGTTATTTAAATAGGAAAGATTAGAGATAGAGATCGGATCTGTATTCTGTGGATTATTACTTAGGGGTCAAGCAAGTCCTATAAAAGGGACAACATATGTCTCAATTATCAATCAGGTAACGAGAAATTAATCAATCTAGCCTTGCCCTCGTTTGTCCTCCCCAAACCTATGTTCTAGTCCATGATCCCCTACAGCGTGCCGTTCGGCCATCTTTGTGGCCGTAGTTACCCAGTTTGTTCCATCCAAATTTTTGGTAGGGAAAGTTGGGCACCAAACAGACTCTTGGTTCTGATCATGTAGCCACTTGTGCAATGCACAGAAAACTAGGCGGATGTAAATACTAAAATGTTTAGCCATGTACGGCTTTTGCATATCAGTGTTCATATTCATGTTTGGGCGCCATTAATAGAACTTATTTTGTGTACAACATGTCATATTAGTTGGTGAGTTTGTTTGTTGTGTTGATTCTTGTCAGAATAAGGTTCCCGGGGATAAGGCAAATACTACTTCTGCGAAAAACAACAAGCCTTCTGGGGATAAAAAGAAAGTCCAAGAGAAGACCACAGGAAAAACAACTGAGGCAGCTGCAGAGAAAGCTCCGCAGAAAAGTGCAGAAAAGGATTCTGAGTGCAGTGTCAGTATCTTGAATATACAGGTTGGTGTTATTCGTAAAGCATGGAAGCACCCATCAGCTGACAGGTACCAACAAATTTCAATCCAACAGTCGTAATAATTTCAGCTAGTTGTATGTCAGTCTTTTTTCTAATATTCCAACCTGTTATTTTTGCAGTCTTCTGGTGGAGGAGATAGATTTGGGAGATGGCAATGTGCGTCAAGTTGTTAGTGGTCTTGCTAAGTTCTTCAGCCCAGATGATATTGTTGTAAGTAGTCAACAGCAGCAAGGAACTTAATGATTCTTCTTCATTTTGCTCTCTTATCTATGATGCTGTGTTCTGTTATAAATATTTGCCCTTACTTTTGAAGAATCGCCGTGTTGTCTTGATCACGAATGTGAAGCCTGGGAAGCTGCGGGATGTAATGTCTGCTGGACTGGTATTTTTCATTTTCATCCTATTGTACTTATGTGTTATACCTCAGCAAAGCATCTTGAATTGTGGCAATTAGTCTGCTTATAATCCTTTCCCAAAATACTACTCTGCTGAAATTTGAAATGCAAGCTGTAGGCAAGCCTTGCTCGCACTGCTAAATTATTAGGCAGGTACATATTACTGAACATCATACTGATAGACTCTAAAATAGTCAACTAACAGTTCCTGGAGAAAATGATAAACTAATTTTGGAACGAACTTATGATACCCTTGCCACGTAAGTATCTGAAGTGGAACAGCCTTACCACGAAAGTATCTGGAGTGGAACAGTAGGTTGTTCTTTGTTCATATCCTAGCCTATTCCGATATAGCGCAGTATCGTGTTTCTCTTGTCTTCTGATGTTGTCAATCCTCAGTCTGAACTGTCACCGTCCTGATGTTCGTAGAATTTTTCTTTTCGACTTGTTTTACATTGAACACACTACCAGGTCTTGTGTGCTTCAAATAAAGATCATACGGTTGTGGAGCCTTTGATTCCTCCGGAAGGAGCCAAGCTTGGAGAACGCATTTCTTTTGCTGGGTAAGAATCATTATTTGCAGATGAAGTGTTTATATTTTCCAAAGGCATGTTTGTGAGCTTCTATGGAGCCTGTACTGTGTTCAGTTTTCTTGTCTATATTCACGGCTATATATACCATTTAGTATGCAGTTTTGGGGTTGATATGTAAACTTTTGCTCAATATATTGGTATCAGTAACAAAATCTGGAAGTGAAATTTGGATATAACGAAATCTGGAAGTGAAATTTGGATGAACAAAAGGGTCTTGCTACATGTCTATGTTCTAGAAAAAACTCTAATTTAGTGATTACTAATTAGTATACTTAGCATTGTGTAGTTTAATGAATATGTGTGCTTGTGGCCACCTCCGAAACAAAAGATTGTAGAATAATACTTTTGTCAAATTTTGTTGAATTGGTTTGCTGGAGTCATTTAATTCCTGTTTGACCTACATCATTTGCACATATTTATGTTTACGATCTTTTTTTTTCATTTTTCTTGTAGGTTTGACGGGAAGCCAGAAGACGTTCTTAATCCAAAGAAAAAACAGTTGGACAAGATAACACCGGTAAGCATTTATCAATGGACGATTTTGTGTGATGTTATCCCACTTTCTCCTTTTGGTGACCAAAGGTTGGCCTTTCAGGACTGTCAATTTTGTCATTTGTTGGAGAACCTTATATTGCCATAAGCTATAGACATGCCCTCCTGAATGCTATTCCGTATTTATTTTGTATGCTTCTCACAAATAACTTTGCTTTATTGTGCACCCAGCATCTCCGTACCGACGAGAATGGAATTGCAACGTTCCGAGGGATACCCTTCACTACATCAGCTGGTCCATGTCGATCATCAGTTCCGAATGCAGATGTTAAGTGAGCGACTCAGTAAGCATGCTGATGTCAAACATTGATGTGCTAAAACACATGTGGCTGTACCATTTTGTCTTAATGCCCATATCAATTGTTACCAAATGTCAACAGAGTTGCCAGTTCACCGAATTTTAATACCTGAACACAAGTTCTATTTTGTCCGTCCGCAACAAGGAAGTACATGTAGCTGTTTTGAGGTCGCCTAGTTATCTTACTCCTGGAGCAGTAACATCTTTAGTAAGGTTATACCTTGCTTCGTTAGAGAGTTCACATGAGGCACATGAGGCTGGGGGAATCGAGTTCTTACTTGTGGAGCTCCTTTTGCCTGTCATGCGTCTTGCCTCTCTGTGTGGCAAAGTATTGTTTGAAATCTGTGGCCACATCGGACGTCCCTCTACTGAGACGCTGAGTGTTAATTTTGAGCTGAAACTGATAAAAACCCTCCCTTCTCGCACAAACATGAATGCATCAACTTTTGATTGATTCTTAACTTTTGGCCCCAACTGTCATTGAAAGTTTAGGTGAGAAGCCGGATGTGTCTTGAAAGTGGCACTTCTGTTTCATCCTCTTGTTTCTTTTCAGATTCAGCAACAAATGCTGATGATACGTGAGGTCGATAATGGGTTTGGACTGCGGTTTCATTTCTGCTCTTGTTATTGTAGTGGCTAATCTGCCAAACTGCCTGGTTCTTGAGCATGAACCGAGTGAAAGCATATACGTTGGATGTATAATGAGCACCCATGATCTTTTGCCATGTTCAAGCTCATTATATCCTCTTAGGCCCCGATTGATTCACTGTTTTGTTTTCACCTTCCGAGAAAAAAGACGGGTAGTTACAGACGTTCCAAGCTCCGTAATTTATTTCCGGCCGTTTCTGGCCCGAATACCCGGAATCCAAGCGTAAAAGGTGTCATCAAGCGTCCGTACCACGTGTGGGATAAATGTTTCACGTACGTCGCTTCCATTTGGCTGTTCCTACACCTGTAGAAAAAAGGTGATGGAAACATGCTTCAAACAAAAGCGAATGCACATGCTGACATGCATGCAGGGGTGGAAACTGGCAGTGCATAATCCGAATTATCCAATATTTATATTTGAAAAAATGAAAATAGATGTGGAAATATCCGAACAAAGATTGAATATGTGATTTTTGGATTTGTTTTACAAATATAAATACAAATATTGTTTAAATTTTGAAGCAAACATAGATATGAAAATTGATATATCCGTATCCGAATAAAATTAGCCAACCTAAAAAAATAACAAAGTGGTCAAATGTATATTTGTTGTGATTGAACTTGAAACTATTGTGTATCATATCGTTATATTTATCTCTGTACCATTCTATAGTTGACTCATTATAAGACACACGTGTATTATTTCGTTATATTCGTTTCTATTCCAAATTGAGAAAACATCCGATCCTCATCCGTATTCGAGTAACATCCGCGACACACTTATATTCGACAACGTACATATTTGTATATGTATTCGTTTTGAAAATAAGAAAACGGATGTGGGAAGGGTAATATACGATCCCCATCCGATATGTTTCCATCCCTACGTGCATGGACAAGTGATCTATTAACGGGGACCCTCACAGCCAGATAAAGACAAGTGATGTTTTTTTGAACGGGGACATGTACCGAAAGGCTTCAGAAACGGCTCATATATGAACAGTGGGCATACGGTTTACAAAAGGTCTAGAAAGAAAATATAAATTATAGATAGGACCTTTGCTTTTACAACAAGGATCTCGAAAAGAAACAGAGAAAACCAATCAGGTCCTCGAGATCCTTCTCCACCGCATCAACTTGAGCTCCACGACCAATCCAGAGACGCAGGCGCCGAGGACGGACCACTTGGTCTAGCACCTTTGTCCACAGCGGCCTGAGGCCCAGAGGAAGAGCAACCACCATCGCGTGTTCGAGGAGGGCCGCCATACCCATAAGAAGCAAGGGCAAGACGGACATTGACGTCGCATGTCCCTGGTGAACTCCAGGAAGATGAGCAACAGGGTGCCCTGCCGTGCAAACCGAAGCAATGCATCGCCCCACCCCCCTGCTCGCCTCCATCTCCACCATGAATGAAGAATAGATGAAGGGCCGAAGGAACCAGACCTCTCGGCCACAACTTCCAAATGTGGAAGCCCAATAATGAGCTTATTCAACGGGAACGCAACAAATCGACCATCTCCCACCTCCAGCTCCGAACTCCGGAGCGTCATGGCGGGAAGAAGCACCACCGCCAGCCACCAGACATCGCTCGCGTGCGTCGACGACCTGGTCCCTTCGACATAACGCCAGTCTCCGCAAGGGGAAAACACACAAACTGTAAACTACCAAATACAGAGGGGGCCGATCTCCCTTCTCCCTCTCACTCCAGGCGGCAGGCCGTCGGAGGCGGGGAAGAGAGGAGCGCCAGGAACAGAAAGGCGACTCTCTAAGCGACAAGTAGAGAAAAGGGAGAGGACGATCTCAATGCATTTCACCGCTCCACCGGAAATTCCCTCTGCCCCTACCGTACTCCAGCTTGGTAGAAATGAGAGCCTTCGGCAAGTCGTGATGTAATGTAAGTCGACTCTACTACGAGGCCCTTACTACTTTCTCAAAGTACACATAAATAAATTTCATAACAAGGATAGTGAGATCTAGGATCTCCAAGAGTGAGTATAGTAGGGCGGAGGAAATGAACGGGTGGCACGCCCAAGCCCTCCCACGACACGTTAGCACCACACGGAGATCTCCAGCAACCTGCCTGACGAGAGCTGAAAAGAAAAGAAACGAATCCCCGCAGTGACCAAGCCACGGAACGGAACAGACGAAAAGCCCCGAAGAAACCTCACCAAACTACTCCTCCATTCTGCTCCCATTTCCTTCGTGCCGTCCGCCTCCGCCGTCTCCCCTCGCCACCCCCTCCCTCTCCTCCCCGCACCCCCCGACGACCGCCGCGGAGCGCCTCGTTCCATCTCCCATGGCGACCTCTCTCCTACACGCCGCCGCCTCCTCCTCCCCGCACGCGAGCAACAACCCGCCCGCCCGCGCGGCCTTCCGCCCCCTCGCTTCCTCCCCATTCCTACGCCTCGCGCGCGACCCCCGCCGCTGCCGCATCGGCTCCGCGCTCCGGGCTCTCCCGTCCGGTACCCGGCGAATCGCCGCCGGAGGGCCCGCCCCCCGTGCCCGCCGCGTCGTCGCTGCCCTCGCGGGGAGGAACCTGTGAGTACTCGCCCTATCTGAGATCCTTCCTCTGGTCTCTGTTTCCCTGTCCGTGATGCCTTATTTTGACTTCGGAGGCGTGTTTCTTCTGTTGCCTGCCTATCTGATCTGCTACTTTGTAGTTGTTGGTCACCTCACCTGCATTTTTATTTTCTTTTAATCCTGCACTGGATATAGGGCTGAAATAATCTAGCTGAGTTTTTACACTTTTTTTTGCTGCGGCATGTGCTCTGTGTATAACACGCGGATTATATTTTTTCTGTGTTCTTTGTGCCAAATGGTAGTGATAAATTCTATGCTATATTTTCTTGGCTGAATTGTGCTGTCAAATTATTTCGAAAGTTCACAAGTTATCTTGTCTGCTGAATTCAGACGAGTTCTGAACCGGGCGATGACGAGGAAAAGGAAAACATCGAGATAGAGCCCGAGGAGGCACAGGAAGTGTGGAGGGAAATGCTCAAGCAGTTCAAGGCGAGGCCATCCGAATGCAGGCACAGACAACGCAGGCATATTATGTCTACTCCAAGAGGGCGAGGGAGGTGCTGTTAGAAGCCTCAGAGAAGCTAAGGATCCAGGCAGATAAAGCACAGAAGGACCTCAGCGTGGTCGCTTCAGAAGTTGCTGAGGAGGGCCAGGAATATCTAAAACTGGCTGCCAAGAACTCCCCAGATTCGGTCAAGGATGTAACGGAGACAATCAACGCGCTTGGCAAGTTGAATGGGCCATCAGAGTATGCGGATTATCATGTCGGCATTCCGTTCGGTATGTGAATGCATTATGTTGGTAGCATTTCCTTTGATCTAGTTAATTCCCACGCTGCTAAAGTGCAAATTGCCAAACATGTGTCTCATTTAGGAAATGGATTTTGTAGATCATCTTTGCCTTGCTATTTAAGGTTTGAACAGCATTTCATGGAACTATATTATGTTTTGTAGGTACCTTTCTTACTGTAGGAGGTTTCCTGAACTTCATGCTAACTGGAAATGTATCTGCAATTCGCTTTGGTTTTGTTCTTGGGCTTGCGCTGTTGGCTCTGGGCATCTCAAGTTTGAGATCACAAAGAGCTGGTGGTCGTCAGCCTCGTCTTCTGCTCAAAGGGCAAACTGGTTAGTTCACATCTTCTTGCCCTATTTTCCTGCTTAAGTTCATTTCTTCCATTTTCACGATTAAAGTGGCATTCAAGCAGTTTCAGTTTTTCCTAATATATATGATGTTGATGTGTATTCTTATATGAGATGTTTGTAATGCTTGGAAGTTCAATCAAAATAGAACGAAAGAAAAGGGATGTAAAATAGAAGTATATGTTTTGTGCGTATTGAGTTCAGAAGATTACTCTTCGACAGACCTACTTGTTTTGTCTATTTAGTATTTTTATGCATCTATGCTTATTTATATTGTTGAGTGAGGTGATATGTATGAGCTGTAATTATGCATACTATCAGATCTGCATAATACTGAAAGCAACTGAGTGACTGGTTCCATCTAAGAATTATTTTGCAACTATAAATATATCTGGACTTCAGGTTTATTTGAATGCACTTTAAATTTTAAGAACTGCTTTTTGTTATTTCAGCAAACTGAACCTACCACCCATAATGCTTTAACACTTAAACCATTGGTCCACACAAAAAAGAACAAACATTTTTTTTTGATGCATCAATGGAGGAAGAAGAAATATTTCATTGCTTAATTTGACATTTTCCATTTTAGTAACACAACTGATGTTTATTTTATCTGGTTGAGCTCGTGTTCAGTGATGTAATGATATGTAGATATATACTCCCTCAGTTCCACAATGTAAGATGTTCTAGCTATCTCACATGTTGGTTAGGTGCAAACCCAAATGAGTGTACATACACATTAAAACATGTCCACATACATCTAGATACATGTGAATGTGGACAAAAGCTAAAACATCTTATATTTAGGAACGGAGGGAGTAATTGATAGGTAAATAACAAGTGAAATACGACGAAGTGTAACTTCTATTGAAACCATGTGCAATTTTTCTAAATTTCTCAAACAACGTTGTAGACATAGGTGAGGTGGTATGCTATGCAGTTTCAGTGACAAATTGATGATATTTGAAAGATCTGAGAACGATAAATTTAGCATGAATAATGTTTATATTTTTTTATGCAGAATTACATTTGTTTTCCATCTTGCAGATGTGGTTGTGTTCGATCTTGATTTCTGTTTTGATGGCTATGGGATGCCCCTGCTATGTCCACAATTGTTTGGAGATTTCCTCACATAGTTCCTCTTGAGTTTAGACTCAACTTGAGTTCCATAAACTGTGTCAACATAAAAATATTTTCTGTAGATACATAGCATCCAAACTTTCAACTGTTCAGATTGACAATGCAATGTACTATGTGTAGGATTTATATCCCCCCTCCCGCAAAAAAGGATTCATATTTTGATTGGTTGTATTGACTGTGCAACAGTAGTGTGGCTCAATTTGCAATTGCACATTGAATTACTATCTCAGGATTAAGTTATCAGTTGAGTGCTGGTAAACTGTTGGTCTGTTATCCTAACAAGTTAACATACTTGACGTTTGTCATGCAGCTATTGCAAGTGTCATCTTCTTCAGGAGTTATCAATTTTCTTCCAGGTAACGTCTCTGGTTTGTCTCAAATTGTATTCCTATTGTTAGCAAAGTCAAAATTTAAATTTACTTTTGTGTGTGCAGCGCGGGTGGTTTCCAAATATTTTCGTGGTCATTCTCAGGTCAGTACTCCACGTTTATTATCTACCTTTGCTTGGAGTACAATCACAGAAACATATAGTCATACATTACAAGTGTTGTCATGAACTATGTTGCTCTTTTATAAACATGCAATAAAAGGCCTTGTTGCTGTGAATATAAGGTTCAACATTGAGAGCGGCATTTTGGAGGCTAGCTCGGTTTCCAAAAAAATTTGAATCTGCATTTTTTTTTTAAAATTCCAAAAAAATTCCTAGGTGTAGCTAAAGTCAAGATCTACCACTGTGTAAATTTTCAAGGCAAAATTCGTATCATTCTAGGCTACACAAAAATGACAAATCTGCCAAAATTTCGAATTTTTTAGACTGTGTAATGTTCACCGATCCAGATCTGCATATTTGTCTTTTTTTCCCAGGCCAAAACACAACGAATTTTTCATTGAAATTTTGCAGTGGTAGATCTTGATATTATCTACACCTAGGAATTAGTTTTTGATTTTTTTGAAACACAAAAATGCAGATTCATTTTTTTTTTGGAAAACCGAGCTACATGTAGCTCGGCCTCCCTTTTCACTTTCTGGTTCAACATGGGTATACAAATTTTCCTCGGTGGATATAATGATCTCCCACCCATTTACATCCAACCTTTCTGGCCCTGTCTCTTGATGAATTAGTTCTCATTTACTGCACTGCATTGTTCTTCGCCAAAACCATATTCATCACTTATGCCACAATCACCTGACAGTGCGGTACTTCTCATTTTTGTTGAATGTCCTTTTTTATACCATCTTGAGCACTATTTTTGTCGTGCTGTACTTGTAAAGTGTAGGAGCTGATGATTACTTCAGGCTGGAATGGTAGATACAATATTTTGAGTTTCCCCACTATTTGCTGCATGTGTCTTATAGAGCAAAACTTGCATCACTATCAACCTGAATGTGACGAAGATTTTCTTTAAATGGTAGGATGGAAATAGTGCAAATATCTGTAATATAGTTGATCGCAAGCATTAGACACAAATTGCTGTCAATAGTAGTTGTTCCACTATAAGTCAACAACCCCACCAGCTTGATGTCTGGTAGCTGTACTACTCCCACAAGTTCTCAAAGTGATGATGTTTTGTACATATATACATGGTCCCTAAAACATATGATGTTATATTATAAAGTCTTAATAAAACTATGATAGTACAAAACTACCATTCTAGACATTAGCACATAGTTCCCAAGAATCCAATCTACATAGTAATAAAATAAGTTTGGAAAAGTTTGAATAGACCTATGTGTCATAACTCATAAAACACCACCATTTTTGCGAACTGGAGGGAGTACTGAATTTGTGGATTTTTTCTTTCTTTCAGTAATTAGATTGACTATTTCTGAGTTTTGCTTTGTTTAGGGCATTTTACACTGCTTGTAGAGGCAGCTGCGTGGCCACTAGGACTATTTTAAATTCGACCAGGAAAACATGTTCATTATTTCCATATGTTTATTTGTGCTGCAGTGGATTGGTGGCAGCCTTTTACATTCATCGCGTTGTGACTGGTGGCCACAAAGGTCCAAGCACCGAGAGTGGTTCAGAGAACTAGTGGTAATACAGTAACACCTTACTTTTTTCACCTTAAGATCTTTTTGTTACACATTGTACTTGGATAGCTGAACTAGTTAAACTATGTGTACTCTTAAATGTTGAAAGTACATTGCTTTTCATCTCATGGCACAACAATTCTCTAGGTTATACAGCTCGCTGGAAGGGATCAAATGATCGCTGAAACTTGGGTTCTGAAGATTGATTGTGACCCTTTAACTTTAAGGTTTCCTTCTTGAAGTGGCTCCTTATACACTTGGTACTCAAAAGACTTGCTCGTGTACTCTTGCTCCTCATGGTTCCGTCCCTTTATTCTTTTCTTCATGTAATATAGATGCTGCCCTGGAGCAACAATAAGAAATGGCCCTCGAAGGTCGTAGCGTGTACCTAGCTGTTCATTACGTATGTTGTTTATTGCACGCAACGTAGCTGTACCACATTCAATATCTAGTGAAATCAGTTGGGTTGCTGTTTGGCCTAACGGTAACAATTTGGCAGTGATGGTCAAATGATATTTGTTTGTTTGGTTTATCCTTTGTTAGATTGTATTTACAGCGAGTTCGGCGTCACAGGGACACAATCCGTGGCAAGGTTTGGGCAGACCTGTCACACGAAAGAACAATACAGCGGCCCCAAAAAAATACTACGGTGCTATCTCCAGATGTTGGACAGCCCTACAGCGCCAGAGATGGATCTCGCCCGGCAATTCTGCGACATATGCACGGTCAGATGAACTACTTGAAGGCAACGTAGATGTGGACTGTAAGTCTGCAACCCTGTTTCCTGGCATGAGCAGCTGGACTATGTACGGACTAATGCATGCAATAAATCCGAGTTCAAGCTGCCCAGATCTCTGTGTGTCAATGTGTGCAAGTGTTGACACATATCTTCACAAAAACTTTGAGCTTCCAAATTATTGCAGTGCCGAGCAAAATTCAACTGTATCTTCTGCAGAGAACGATATGCATTCTCTGTAAAGTTTCCAGCTCTGTTAGGTTGTACGGTGTGCCGATGGATAGATCTGCTTTTGGTATTGTCCAATTCCACAAGAAGTCTGAAAAGTCGAATCTCATGAAGTTGCTGATTGTCGACGAAGCTGCCTAGCTGAGCGAGTGTGAGACCTTAATTCCCTTGCAGCTGCCTGGCATTAGGCATGCTGTTTTTATCGGAGACGAATATCAGTTACCTGCTCTGGTGAAAGGCAAAGTAAGCTAATAATGTTGACTATTCTTTCTTTCAAAAATTTCCATTTGGAAGCGATGTATCACCGTGTAATGTGATTCTGTAGGTATCTGCCAATGCTAACTTTGGGCGAAGTATTTTTTGAGAGGTTAAGCAGGCCGTGCTATGCATGGTAAGCACCTTCTTGATGTGCAAAACAGGATGCAAGCAAAATTCCAATTGTTGCATCTTACCATGGAAAGATTATCTGATAGTCCAATATGTCACTACCAAAAGCTATGAGAAGAGATTTATTTTATTTTATCAAGCAAAATCTTTTGTTCGTACTCTTTCATAAACATAGATGGAAGACGTGAGACAACTGAGAAGCACGACTTTAGCCTGATTTTTTTTATGGATTTGGGTTTTGTTCAATGCAACGATAAGTATAACTTTTCTTCTCCAAAATTGAAATAAAGTATTGTGTTAAAAATTTTTAATTACAAACTAAGTAATTTTTGTATTCCAAAAATTATGAAATTTGTATAGTACATTCTTTTTTCCCCTATTATATCGGAAGACGTAATTCGAGAAATTGCGTTGTACCTATTATTTTAAAAGCTTGTATCACATTCATGATTCATGTGTGTCGCCAATGTTGGAGGGAGCGGATGATTGAACGGGACGCCACACATCCTGATCTCGGATCCTCCCTTCCGTCTTTCTGTGCTTCCTCTACTCCCCGATCCCGGGGAGGCGAAGGCTTTAACGGAGTGGGTGAGGTGGCAAAAAAGACATATGACTATGTTGGTGCTGAAGCGACAGACATACGAGACAGTGGTGGCGTGTTTGACTCGCGACAAAAAAAAAATTCTCCCGTTGCAACGCACGGGCATGTTTGCTATAGCATTAATGTAAGAAAGTGAAATAGGCACCATATGCTTTTTCACAGGCATCATTTGCTGAAGTAACCATTTGATCCTTCATTTTATTTAGAATTTACAGAGCATGTTTTCTGGTTGAGAGCAACCACACTTTTTCCCCCTTTGAATTCCGATAGCAACCACACTAGACAGGCACAACTGTTAAGCAACGAATGAAACGATATTGGTCAACTAAGGAAGACTTGATCGCCGTTTTTTAATTATATAATGGATGGGTCAACGCCACATTTGACTATCTAGCAAATTTGAAGATAAACGTTTTTCTTCCATGCCGAAGTTGCATGTCTCTATGATTTGCACCTGTTCGGCTGCACCAATTTCAATTGTATCTGATCCCCTCCGGTCCAGTTGCTCATACTTAACCGGTTCTGGATCTAATACCTTCGCTGAAACATACTTTTATTAACCAATTCCAACCCTAGTTTTAAAAACCGGACCGGTCACTGAACCGGCGAGGCTCTCGGTTCCGGTTTCACCGGTCGAACCGCCGGTTCAATCGGTTCAGTAGCGACAAAAAACCGGCAAAAACCGGCAAATTTAATAAATAAGTAAGCTAATTTCGAATTTTTCATCATTTCTAATTTATTTTTCATATATTTCATTATTTTTAATTTATTTTTTCCGGTTTTTTGATACTCTGGTCTTTTGCGCTTAAAAAACCAGCCGGGCTGCCGGTTCCGGTTTTTTCCGGTCCGACCGGCGGTCCGGTCCGGTTTTTAAAACTAGGATTCCAACGCTACATCGCGACCTCTTAGCCAGAGCCCGGGAGAGCAATAAAACTTTCCATTATAAAAGAAAAGAAAAGCCAGAGCCTTTGTTATTTTTTTTGTTTGAAACAAAGAGCATTTGTTATCCACCTACTACAGTGTCACTACGGGCTGGAGACTAGTGCAGCTGCAGCCGTACTCCAGATCTTATCAGTGGACCAAACAGCGCACGAGATGGATGTACCGTGCCGTGCCCTACTGAGGCATGGCGATCTGAGGGAGATCACTGAAACCAAGGTAGTTTGCGACGACGGATTCCCATCCGAGGCTGCCGTCTAGGAAATCCAGCACAGGAGAAGTACCCAGTTCCACTTCCGACGACGAGGAGGAGCACGACGACCACTGTCCCCGGGACGTAGTCCCACCGGGTTCCTGGCAATGGAGGCTCCCACTCTGCTCGGCGACGAGCAAGGGCATCGGCAGAGGTGGCGAGTCCCCGTTCCGATACCGATCCATGGCGCCCTCGTGAGCGTTCGAGGCGAAGTCGATGACGGCATGGTGCACCGGCGCCGGTCCTTGCTGGCACCTCGCACTGCCGTCTCCGCCTCCGCACGTGTGCTCGCCGTAGTAGGCGATCACGAACGCGGCCGGCTCCTCCTGCGACTGCTGCACCCGCCGTGTCGAGCGGCAGCCCTCGGCGCTGTACGCGCAGCGGTAGTAGAACCTCGGGTGCTTGCTCCCGTTGATGTCCTTCTGCCCGTACTTCCTCCACACGAACCCGTCCGCCGTCGTCCCGCTCCGGACCTCCCGATGCGCCTCCGCACCACGCGCCCTTCTCTTGGACGGCATGACCACTCCACGACCACGGTCGACCATCGCCTTCCTCTTCTTGGCGCTGGTGGCGCCGGCCGTGGTGATCGAGGCGATCACGCGGTCGCAGCAGCGGAGGATCTCGGCGGTGAGCGCCTGGCCGCGCTCCGCCGCCATGTGCGGTGACGCGGCCGTGAGCAGCTCCCCGAGGTGCGCCGCGGACTGCTGCCCCATCGTCATCAGCTCCAGCATCACGGCGGCCGGGGTGTCGAGCGCCATATTGGTCGAGTCTCTTTGATAGCTCGCCCTTAATTTGCACTGCTCTCAATTAGTTTGCTCGCTCTTTGCACTACGTACTCACTTTGGGGTGTCGATCGGGTTTGTCAGTGCCGCGCCGTGTTCTGCCCAGAATATATAAGCCTAGGACAGGAGGAACCTACGGGGAAGCAACACGGAAACGGCCGAGCGCCCACAAGTCCACTCTTGCATTGGCCCCAACCTAGCTAACCCTTCATTTCCCTTTGCAGCCGATCTAACCAAAATCCACGACAGGGGTTACCTGCTAATGGCATAAACTATACTCCATGTCAAGACATAATCGTAATTAATATGTGAGATCGATCGAAGCTAGTAGAGATACGCTCGGACTCGGACGTGGGGCCCGGAGTCCGAGTAAGATCGAGGGCGACGTGTAGTAGTTGGTTACCGAAACGCGTTTAGATCAAGCTCGATCATGCAGTACGTACGTACGCCGTCACTCACATGGCTGGTTGAGTATTAGCTTGAGCTCACTCTCTGATTAAGAGTGATTGGCACCGTGACGCATGGAGTGATGCATCGCTGACAGCTACAGAAAACGTCGAGGCGTCCGAGAGTCCTAAACAAAAACATTCAAAGTATAGCCGAGTAATTCTTGGCCGGGCCACGTACGTTGAGTCGTTCATCGTGTTTCGCTGGAACGAGACGAGGAAAACCAGCATAGTCCACACTAGCAAATTAACCTGTGCGTTGCAATGGGAGAGAAAAGATCTAAGTCATGGGAACTGCACAAAGTATGTTCTTATTGGTACATCATCGGCGTGTCGCAGAAATCGGCCAGTTTCCGCGGTTATGCGCTCCGCCATTACCTCCTCTAGCCACCGCTTGAGAGTGATGCACGATCGTCGCTTCATTCCACTGCACTAAGACATTCACCTCTCCCTAGAGTCGAGCAAACGAAGGCGGAATGAATCGTTTACGGATTGACCGCATCAACCCGAATTGGCTAAATTGGCAAGATAATTCGGTTTCAGGTTCAAGTTTGGTTTCTATTTTGTTCTAGTTCAGGTTTTAGGTCTAAATCCAGGTAACACTCCTCACTAATAGAACAGAACATACAACTGGAATAAGCTCTTGTCATATCATCCAACAAGCCCTAAATTAGCTCACCAATACCTCAAATTATACGTACAACATCGTTACTATTTAGATGGCGTCCTTGTGTTATGGGCATCCAATTTGACCATCAGTTTTACTAATTAAATTATGTGTTATTTGCTATAAAAATTATGCCATTTGATTCGAATAAAAAATAACGGTATATATTTATGACACCTACCACGTATTTTATTGGTGAAATTGATACACACAAAATAAAGACGCCAACTAAATATTAACGGAGGGAGTAGATGGCAAGCACATGAAGCCCCTCAGTAAGGTAGGTAATCTTCAAGATGGGCAGCTTCTAGGTTTACTCATAAAAGAACTTGTTGGCAATAAATTGTGTGCATGTAGAGATTTACACGATTTCAGGGAGGGGCTAAAGCGCAAAAAGTCACGATGTACCTACGGTCGTCAAGCGCAATTATATACTCACTCCGTCCACAAAAGGATGTCTCAACCTTTCTCAAATATGCATGTATCTAGACATGTAGATACATCCAAATTTAAGATAGGTTGAGACATCCTTTTGTGGACGGAGGGAGTAGTAAAGATATTCATGTATGTCTCTTCAGGCTGCAGAGAAATTAACACGAAGTGTCTAAGACGTTGAATAATCTGGAATTCTCGATGAGAACAGTGATTGTACAGTCTTCCGGACCCCTAGTATAATCAATGGGGTCCCGGTGGGGTGGCAAGTGTTGCATGCTCAGGTAGCGTGACTAGGACATACGGTCCGAGCTAGTGTGGAGAGTTGAGGGCATGCTTTCTCACTAACTACCCAACGACATGCTTTGCTAGCTGCAATAATGCCTCTTGATTGGATTTTAGAATCTTGATAATATGATGTCCTTGTCTTGACAGTCGGGAGGACTGTCGCGGGAGTCAACAGTGGCCATCTCTTCCGTGAGTGCGAAATAGCACCAGACCAGACTTTTCCGCTTAAAAATGTACTCGATACTCCTATGTCGTATTGACCCCAAAGTCGTCACGAATATACTACGATCCGTTTCTAGTCAGACGAAGATCATCGAGATGTAACGGATTTTAGAAAGTTCCAATAAATTCATCATGCATGCGAAATGTACAAAACGGGTTAAATTTCCACGCATGGATACAAAACCGTGCTCATGTTTCTCAAAATGCGAAGTCCCGATTTGCATTTCATATGGGTCTCGGCGAGAAAACTATTCTTCAAGGTACTACGTGTTTGACCGGTGCAAAATTTGAGGACTACGACGTATTAGTCCTTGTTAAATTATATGAAGATCAAAGAATTTCTCCTGCAGGGTATGTTTGACCCAAATATTAACCTGGAGCAAGCATATGTTTTTTCTGCTCACAAACTAATCATACGCGGTTAAATTTCTCCAATAAATTCATCATGCGAAATGTACAAAACGGGTTAAATTTCCACGCATGGATACAAAACCATGGTGGATCTGGTTTCTCAGTATGCAAAGTCCCGATTTGCATTTCATATGGGTCTCGGCAAGAAAACTATTACGTGTTTGACCGGTGAAATTTGAGGACTACGATGTACTAATATGTACGTAGGCGTACTTCCTTGTTAATTATATGCTTGAGAACAAACACATCAAAGAATTTCTCCTGCAGTATGTTTGACCCGAATGTTAATCTGGATCGAGTGGACCAAGCTTATGTTTTTCCGCTCACAAGCTAATCATACGCGGTAGTACTTATAAGTTATAACTAATGAAAAGCGACTCGATCACGGTTGATTGGCTTTACCTAGTTAAAGTAAATGTTTTAGTAGCATGGTTACGCACACACGCTTCGATCCAGTTGGTAATCACCGAGCAGGAAAATGACATTAGTAGAAGGATAAAAATGACTTGTCTGTTCTGGATGCTAGACTCGTACCATCTTTGAACTGGTCCAGAACTCCAGATCGGTGCTATGAATAAATATTTTCATGGAAGAAATTGCCAACCGTAGAACTAACTGATTTTGGTAAATTTGCTGTGAACAAACGATTATTAGATATAGCACGTTCTCATGCATGCTCATGGTCGGAAGCAGTCAGCTGGCAGAGATCACACGCATATGATCGAGAATATTTTATTACCTAAGCTTAACGAGGCAGAAAAGATTCAACAATTTAGACCTATATGCCTCCTTAACGTTAGTTTTAAAATATTTACCAAAGTGGCCACGATTCGACTGAACAGTGTGGCAGATTATGAGGTTCATCCGTCTCAGACGGTTTTTTATGCAAGGCCGCAACATCCTTGATGGAGTTGCGATCCTACATGAAACAGTTCACGAACTACATAGGAAAAAGCTGAATGGGGTAATTCTTAAAATTGATTTTGAGAAAGTTTATGATAAAGTCAAATGGCCTTTCCTTCAGCAAACTGTCAGAATGAAAGGTTTTCTTCTGAGTGGTGCGCGTTAGTAAATAGCTTTGTTTCGGGAGGAAGTGTAGCCATTAAGGTCAATGATGACACTGGCAAGTACTTTCAGACGAAAAAAGGCCTCAGACAGGGTGACCCATTATCGCCAGTACTATTTAATATAGTGGCTGATATGTTGGCTATCTCGATTGAACGCGCTAAATCCGAGGGTCAGATTGAAGGAGTGATTCCACATCTTGTTGATGGTGGTTTATCGATCCTTCAATATGCTGACGATACAATTCTTTTTATGGAACATGATATCGAAAAAGCTCGTAACCTAAAGTTGATTTTATCAGCCTTCGAGCAACTTTCGGGTCTTAAGATAAATTTGCATAAAAGTGAATTGTTTTACTTTGGCGAGGCTCGAGAAAACGCCGCCTTGTATGCTGAACTTTTTGGTTGTGAGTAAGGACAATTTCCTATCAACTATTTGGGTATTCCGATTCATTATCGGAGACTTACAAATGCTGAATGGAAAAAGGTGGAGGAAAGAATTCAATTACGTTTAAATAGCTGGAAAGGCAAACTCTTATCCCTGGGTGGAAGATTGGTTCTCATAAACTCGGTACTAACAAAAATGGTACTGTACATGATTTCATTCTTCCAATTGTCCAAAGGAGTCTTAAAACAATTGGATTATTTCCGGTCTAGATTCTTTTGGCAAGGGGATTGTGAGAAGAAAAAATATCGACTGACTAAATGGAGTGTGGTTTGCTGTCCTAAAGACCAAGGAGGGCTCGGAATTCATGACCTTGAGGTCAAGAATAGAGTCTTGCTAGGTAAATGGCTCTTCAAACTCCTTTCTGAAGAAGGAGTTTGGCAAACCCTTCTTAGGAGAAAGTATGTGGGAGATCAAGCTGTTTCCCAGGTTCAATGGAAACCTGGTGATTCACACTTCTGGGCTGGCTTCATGGCTACAAAGAAGTTCTTTTTCCCACAAGAATCTTTCTCAATTAGGGATGGATCGGAAATTCGGTTCTGGGAGGATAAATGGCTAGGCCAATCGACCCTCAGAGAACAATATCCGGCTCTGTATTCTATTGTACGAAACAAAAGAGACACGATCGCGAAGGTGTTGGGTACTTACCCACCAGATGTTTCGTTCAGAAGAAGTTTATTTGGAACAAGACAAGCATCCTGTAATCCTTCGCTCGTTCGACTGGATTCAATCCAGTTGTCGGAAGGTCCAGATAAATTTCAATAGAATCTTACTAAGAATGGTAAATTCTCGGTTGATTCGATGTATAGAGCACTAATTCTTCCCGAAGCACCAGTCGATAGTAGGGATAATAACAAAATATAACTAATGAAAGGTACTCCCTCCGTTCCAAATTACTTGACATGCATTTGTCTAGTAACGAATGTATCTAGACACTAAACAAGTATAGATACATCCGTATTTGGACAAATTCAAGTCAAATAATTTGGAATGGAGGGAGTACGTGTTAATTATATGCTTGAGAACAAACACATCAAAGAATTTCTCCTGCAGTATGCATGTTTGACCCATATGTTAACCTGGAGTGGACCAAGCTTATAACTAATGAAAAGCGACTCACGGTTGATTGGCTTTACCTAGTTGAAGTAAATGTTTTATACTTTTCATTAGTTGGAGTAGTATATATGGTTACGCACACACGCTTCGATCCAGTTGGTAATCACCGAGCAGGAACATGACATTACTAGAAGGATAAAAATGACTAGTCTGTTCTGGATGCTAGACCCGTACGGCCGTACCATCCTTTGAACTGGTCCAGAACTCCAGATCGGTGCTATGGCTGATTAATTTCATGGAAGAAATGGCCAACTGTAGTTTCTGACGCACTACAAACTGATTTGGTAAATTTGCTGTGAACAAACGATTATTAGGTAGCACGTTCTTATGCATGCTCATGGTCGGAAGCAGGCAGCTGGCAGATCACATGCATATGATCGAGAATATGGCGCGGATAAAGGGTGTGGATCAGTAACCTCTTTGGTTAACATGCATGAGATTTTCTGAAGAAAACACTGGGACCGTTCTGGTGATCGAGATGGTCGTCCACCGAGTGAGCGGCGTGCAAGCAGGGATGTGTTTACTGACCAGATATCTTCAGCAGAGACAGACTTGGAAAACTTCCATCCTCAAGGTAAGCCAGTGTTTGATGGTCAAATTATTCACGTAGTACACGTAACCGCGTTGCAGCAGCACATGAACTTAGCTGTCAACTATGTTTATATATGATGAGGTGGATAGATCGGCACTTGGATCGGCTGAGATCGAGGTGCATGCATGTATCAATTCATCAGGCCGCACGTGTACCACATAAGATTAGCTAAGTGAAATTTGTATACTACTACTGTAGTTGTTATTACTATACTTCTGAGTGACCGGAGATCGATCGGGTTCAACAAACTGAAGAGAATGACTAATTGATAGAACATGCAGTAGCCAGTAGGTCAGCCAAGTAGCAAGGAGCTGAGTAACATATTGTTAGAGCTATCGAAGATGTCAAGTAACCTTGCAAGAGGACAGGAAAAGAGTCTATTGTCAAATGGGTCAATAGAACATGAGGGTATTTGACTCCAAATTCGAACTCTTTCTAGCTAGTAAAGGTCACGAGTACGTGCTTACATATTTCTTCTACGAGAAAACTGTATCCAAACTGAAATACCGGTACGTTTTAGTCCTATCCGTTGTGGTGATGGTTGGTGGAACTAATGAGGTCCTTCAATCATTCTGCTTTTGTGAATGAGATGGCTCAGCATGTAGCTAGAAGGAATATTCGTCAACTTTGGCTCCCCTTTTTAATGGCCGATGCTTTGATAGGTCTTCGGTCGCAGATTCTCCATATCCACCTTTCTCTGGAAAATAATGTGTGCATGAAAATTATAGTCTCGATATATTCCGTGTCAACGAGCTTTTCCATGTAACTACAAAAATAAATCTCCGTAATGATTTATAAAAGTATCTACTTTCGGTACCTTGAACTATTGGCCGCGTTTAGTATTATATCAAACAAGTGGGTCCATTATATCCGAAAATAAAACATAAATGATTGGTCCCCTCAACTAATGCCAAATCACAAGTTTAGAGTCCTCGACCTGATAAATATATTCTTTGTTCCCTCTTGTACCTAGATTTGATCCCTTACTTCACTGTAATCTTTTTTGTCAAGTGAGACTGAGAAAATTAGAACAAATAGAGATAAATAATCTTTTAATAAATAAACGCCGGGGAAGATATCGCCATGCTCTCTCTCTCTCTCTCTCTCTCTCTCTCTCTTGTTAATCAATGACATTCTGTGATACGAAGAAATGTTTCATAGGTGATGCATGACGGGTATTCCACATATACAGGATGAATGCCATCAAAATAAGATATGCATTGAAATCATTGGGCTGAATGAGTGAATCGAACAGTCATGATAGATGTAAAACAAATAATTCATTGTATATCGCAAGAGATTATGATCGAGTATGAAGAAAGCCAAATGGTGACCAAAACGATGTTCATGATCAAGGATTGAAGCAATGAAGTGAGGAGTTCATCGTGGTTTTAAATACATTAACACAGAGCATGAAGCAATGATAAAGGTTGACCAAGATGAAGCCTCTGAATTTATTTCCCGCTATGTGGCTTTAGTCCTACCTGATTTTCTATATGGAGGTTTACACAACTAGCAACCGTGTCAGCTCGTGCCCACTCTCTACCTTCTCCAACATTTACCTCTCCCTGACCCTGGATGGTGCGCCGCCTCTCCTCCTTCTTGGGCTCATCCTTCTTCCATGCCTTTGTCTCTTTCAAGATGGTAGATGATCCTCCCCTAGTGGCGTTCTTTGGCCACATCGTTCTGGTGCCTCACGGTGTTGGCTCCAAGGGTGACTGCATCTTAGTGACATCTGACTTTGGGCACCAGCCACCACAAAGATCACCATCGTTAGCACTTCGGGTAGTTTTTTGGTCCTTGCTGCTAAGTCCCCTCCGGGAGGATGCAATGTTCCCGGTTCTAGGCTTTCCGGTGGTTGAATGCGGGCGTCTTGTGGAGTGAGCATGGAAAGTTGTCCGATGAGAAGAGCAACAAGACGCTCATCTTGTACGCACTGAAATGTGTTCGAGCAAGGGTCACATGCAAATCCAGGATACAATGGCTATTCTAGGGATAGCTACACACATCTGCGATGAAACCGCTTTGAGTCGAGCCTCAAACCTAACACGTTCACTTTGAAAAGACAAGGGACGCAATATCTACTAATGTTTCTACGGAACCAAACTTAAACTCTCCCACAAGTTGAGGGAAAAAAACACGATTTTACAAGGGCCTCATATTATTAGTAAACTTTAGTGAATTTTCATAACCCAAACAACATATTGTTAAATGTTCTCTTTTTTCATCGAAGGAGTATGAAGGATCCCAGTTTCATTAGTCTCTTTTGTACTTCGAAATCCGAGCAACCACTGAAGTTAAGACAGAGAGATACGCCTGCTAAAACAGAAGCCACCTTATTTTTTTAGAAACAAGGCAAAAACTTTGCCTTTTATATTGATATAGTAGGAGCAAAGACAAACGACACAGCCAAAGCCGAAAAAAATAAAAAGGCATCCCGGTAAGACCGAGGCCCAACACACCCAAAAACGAACTACTTGCAAATTCCGGCCAAACCCTTGGCCCCTGCCAGAATCCAGTTCCTACTCTCGCTCTTGATGCGCTGGAAAAGAATGGACGGCATAGTGAAAGTGTTGTTGAAGACCCTCGCGTTCCGCTCTTTCCAAATTTCCCAAGTGATTAGGATGATCGCCGACTTGAGTCCCTTGCGGGAGGGAGATGGCGTGGCGGCTAGGTCCTTCCAGTAGTCGAAGACAGTAGGTTTAGTGACACCAAGGCCCTGCATCAGCGTAGGGCATTTAAGCCAGGAGGACGCGTCGGCCCAGACCCTCCTTGAGTAGCGGCATTCAAACAACAAGTGCCTCCCAGTCTCCGGTTGATTCCTGCAAAGCTGACAGACAGGCTGATGCGGCCATCCTCTGATGGCGAGACGGTCGGAAGTTCAAAGCCGGTTTTGCACGGCTAACCAGGCGAAGAAGGTGCATTTTGGAGGGGCCCAGATGTTCTAGACAACGGCCATGAAAGGGCAAGCGGAGGCACCAAAGAACTGTGCCTTGTAGGCGGACTTCGCGGAGTAGACCCCAGAAGTAGAAAGGGTCCAGGTGATGGTGTCTTCGATGCCAGGGGAGAGCGGCATCTCCTGAATGAGCTCCCAAAGTTGCACGAACTGGGAGATGTGATTGACCGTGAAGTTGGCCACGTCGAGGTCGGCAATCCATTTGAAGTCGGTGAGTGCATCATGGACCTTTCTATTTTTGCGCTTAGAGGCCGTGAAGAGGTCAGGGGCGATAACTTTAGCCGAAAGTCCGTCAAGCCAGGACGATCCCCAAAAGGAAGCTTTGAGCCCATCCCCTATAGAAACCTTGGTGGCAGCATTGAAGAGGTTTCTGGCTGAGTCGTCATTTGGCGTTTCCGAGCCGACCCACGGTTTGTCAGGAGAAGCTCACTCGTGTCAAAGCCATCTTAGCCTTAGCGCTCTAGAATTTTTTTCCAAGTTGAGAATTCCGAGGCTACCAAGAACCTTGGGACGGCAGACCTTGTCCCAACTGACCTTGCATTTACCTCCGCTGACGTTTTCGCTGCAGTTCCAGAGCATCCCTCTCCTGATTTTGTCAAATGCCTTCGGCATACCTTTGTCCGCTTTGATGGCTGTCTTCGTTGTTCCGATATGCAAATCTTGTTTTGCAGAGTAAGTATTTAAAAACGACCTCCTGTACGTTCCTCACCAAGTCCACCACACCGCGTAAAAGCGTCCCCAGCCCCAGGTTACAACCACTCCCAACCTGGGCTGAGCTGCGCAGCTCCCACGACGCTTCCTCCGGCCCGTCCTTTATAAGAGCTCTCGTGCGCATCATCCTCTACTTCCGCCCACTCCCGCCACCAAAACTGCCTGCAAGGCTGCAATACTTTTCAACTCGTACCAACGAACTTACAAACACTTCCTCTCGCAGCACTACACGTACTCTGGTAGCGGCGGCCGGACTAGCTCGCGACGCAGCACCATGCAGACGCAGTCCCGTCTCCTCGTGAACGCCAACGGCGGCGCCGCCACTGGCTTCAACACGGCGGCGGTTGATGAGCAGTACTATGAGGCGGTGGTGAGGGAGCTGACGCGCGGGCACGAGCTGACGGCGCAGCTGCAGGCGGAGGTGCTGCGGACGCTGCGCGGGCAGGGCCAGGCCGAGGCCACCGCCGCATTCATTCTGCGGGAGGTGTCCCGCGCCTTCACCGTCTGCATCTCCATCATGGGCGGCTCCGCCCCGTCCGCCACTACGCCACCCCAGCCGACCCTTACCGCAGCCGCCTCCGCCGGTGGCGCTGGCGAGCGCCGCGCTAGGGATGACGGCGTGCCCAGAAAGTGAGTCGTCTAGCTACCAATAGTACATGCCTGTCGAGGAAACAAGTCCATGGATTATCAGGGATGTGTGGATCTAATTTGTTGTGTGCATTGTTTCTGTAACAGAAGGATTACGACAACCTCGCCGTACTCCGATGGGTACGAGTGGAGGAAGTACGGCCAGAAGAGGATCATGAGGACAAGCTTCCCAAGGTTAGCTAATGAGTGTACATATGTCATATAGTACACATATACTTAGCTAGTTTATCTTATCTCAACAATTAATCACTGGATAGGAGATTGAGTTGCCATGTCGTTGTAAGAAGAAGGAAAATAGCCAAGTGAAAGGTTTAGATCGTGGCGCTTCTAGAGTTAGCGCGTGCAATAGGATAACAGAAGAGAAAAAAAACGTGCATCATATGATTGAGTATTCGGATTCTGGATGGCACCTTGAGATCGATGGGGAAGGCACGGAAAGGACAAACACAAAATGTTGAGCGGTCGACACGCAGCGACCGTGCACACCTCAAGATAGATTCTCGATGAGCAGCCGATCGAACTGATCCCCACGTTGCCACACGTTTGAAAGCGTCACCAAAGTGAAAATGTGTCCATTTGAGGAAGAGGAAACAAAGTCAGTTTTTGATGCTGACGCCTGTTCTCCTTTTCAGGTTAAGAGAATGTTTCTTTCTCACACACACACAAAAAAGTTTTCTTGACAAACTCTAGTGCCCGAGAGTTACGTTTTGTGGCACGCGGGATTCTCGTGTGCCTACGCCACGGTTAACTTAATTTACTCTGCCGGGTAGAGTGCTAGAGTTGGATTAGGAGTACTAATTTGTCGTACTAGTATCTTATTAGAAGCATCGCCTTACGTCACTAGACAATAATGTGTAGTTTTCAAGCGACGTCACTCACCAGCTAAGCCGCCATGTGCCGACATGTGTGTACAAAGACACCAAAAGAATCTTATTTCTTACTCCTACAACACTTGTGTACGTGTACACGCAGGTGCTACTTCCGATGCAGTTACCACCGCGAGCGCGGCTGCCCGGCGACGAAGCAGGTGCAGGAGCAGCACAGCGACGGCGGCCCGGCGATGTACCTCGTCATCTACGTCCACGAGCACACCTGCCACCACACGTCGCCCGCCGCCGCCACCGCGGCGCCTGAGGCGCCGGCACGTACCCCGACGGATCTGATCGACTTCTCCGCTGGGCTGTCGCCGCAGCAGCGTGGCGGTGGCGGCATAGAGCTGACCAAGGAGGAGCTGGAGCAGCAGGCGCTCGTCTCGTCCCTCGCCTGCGTGCTGCAGGGGAGCCAGCAGTCCTACTCCGGGGACGCATCGCCGGAAGCATCGCCGTCGCAGCTGGGGCGCGCCGGCGAAGACGCCGCGTCTGCGTCCCCTTTTTGGATTGAGCTGCCGACGACGTCATTGGGCGACGACGAGGGGCTGGATGTCATGGACTACGATGTGATCGACACGGTGTATTTTGGTACATCCTCATCGTATGCGCACGACATGCAGCTTTGAGCATTGCGCGATCGATCATGTCGATCGATTTTTCGTAGATCCAGTTTTGATGGTTCTACATGTGACGTGTGCGCGCAGTGATTTTATCGTCGGTGTTGACGACTGAAGACAGAGCCAGTCAGGTCTCTCGTCCCTACCCTATATATGCTATTGTAAGATTGTTCCGATCTGTGCAACTAAATCTTATGGTCTGCGCTTCTGCAGTCAATTATGATCACCCTGTGGAACGTCCAATCTGATGATTTACCCATTTTTCTCTTGTCATCCTCTTTTATTCTTTCATTAATTTATGTTGATCACAGGTATTCTCATTTTTATCAACGGGCCTTCCTCCTCGGTACGTCCCGTGCATTTGCTCCCGGTGTGAGTAGTAATGTGATTAAATTTCACAAAAAGTTGATGTTTTTTATAATGTGTAGTTATTGGTGTGTCTTTCACATGTGTGAAAAGTTTTATAAGGAAGGACAATACATGGCACTCTAAGGAAAAAAGTGTTGTAACAAACACTCTTAATTAGAGTGACAAATTTGTTCTTTTTAGTGGGGTCACACAATGAGCTCCATAACTTTTTTGCATGTTCACATACAGCATCGACATATACATGTATGATGTTTTAGATTTTTTTTCATTGAAAATGTCTTGTTTTTATCAAGTAGCATATGCACCTAAGCTGACATTTTTTTTACATGCAGTAAACACTATATTAAAGTAAGAAGACACTAGAAATAGTTTTCTTATTTCTTCCCCACTTTTTAAACTAGATATTTCTGGAGAAACGATTGTTGTTCTAAGGGCACCCTCACTAAAAGAGGATGATTTTTTTAATCCCTCCACAAGCAACAAGTGAACGCGATATGGAGCTCACTCACGGGTGAAACACAGAGCACCACTCGGCGTATACTGCGTGGATGAACCACATTGCACCAGTTTTTCCTCCTTTTTGCAGATTCGAATACGAAAAACGAAATATATTTCGAATGGGGCGTCGAAATCACGTTCCGTTTTACTGTTGCGCTTGTGCCGTTGAGATATTCAAAAGTAAATCTCATATTGATTTTTTTTACAAACTTTTCTTCCTTGATTGAATAGGATGGAATTGAATATGAACAATGCAATGATCGAAAAAAAATAAACAATGGAATGAATAGAGAAACTAGACATGGCTATTTTCCAAATGTCGGGGGGAGAGTGAAGATCCACATTTTCATATTCTAAGTCACTTGCTTAATTGAATAGGGTACATGTGACGCAATACCAACAGCCATGCACTTGAGGCGGTGTCAACTAACGGCAAAACAAATTGGTTCGAACCCGTCCCTTATTTTTTGTGGACACGCCCTACACCCCTAAACGGAAAATATTTGGGGTTGTCGAGGGGGATGGGGGGAGCATTGGAGATGCTATAAGGAAACCAACTTCTAATTTGTTTATGTCACTTATTTCTGTGGCCTGAGAGCTAAAACTTGACGTCCATGTGTGCACCTGACATGGCACGACGTCCATAAGCGTGGAGGAAATTCTGCGAATGTGATGCTCTTACCTTATGATCTCTTTTTTTGAAAATCACAATAGAATACCTGCTGTATTCCTATAAGACTGATATGTTGTTCGCATAGATGTGAAGGTTTCATTTTCCCTGCAATGTCTCTTATAAGACCATGTACTCAAAAAATAGAAGCACCTTTTCTGTTTGGTCCTTTATTCTAGAAAGCTTTGCTATATCATAACATATCAGTGATAGAAAGAGTTTTCTTAAGAAAAGAGAGGAAGCTATGTACATCAATGAATTATGAAAGGGTCATAATGGTTGACGGGCGGCATACCACACACGTAGCCAGCAGACACACTACCGTCTTCCGATGATGGACACCATTTCTTTAGCCTTTAGCCAGTGTGACCTTATCGATAAGTTTGACCGAGGGAATGTGCTCACAGTGATCAAACCAGAGACAGAGAGAGTCAGAGATACGCCGGCAACACAGACAGGTGCGTGCGTTTGGGGTCTGAAATTGTGAATTAACGAACCATCGCTTGCTCGATGGGACGGCACAGCCCGCAACAACGAGCTCTCTCCACGGCAAACCCCAGTGGCTCGACGTGTTATTTGTAATGTTTTGGAGAACTTTCAACCACTTCTAAGTACTCGTGGGAAAACTTTCAGCCAATTTTTTTTTTGAACGGGTTTCAGCCAATTATGTCCTTTGAAGTCTCACCATAGTGCTTATTTTTTGGGCAACATAGACACGCCAGTCAGATTCGCCGGGACTTGGCTATTTTTGTCTCAAATCATGTTCAGTACACATCACGCTGTAATGGCTAAATTCTTAGAGTTCATCCAATACAATTAGCGTGTCTGCTGTCCCAAAACACAAACGTGTTTGGCTGGACTCCAAGTGACCAAAAAGGATTCGAAGTTCTTCGGCATGCCGGAAATGGTTGAATTTTTTGGAGAGCCACATGATTCGATCGCCAAGTTGAAAGCTGTAGCTGCATGCGATGTTTAAATTCCGGCTGGCTCCGTCGTCTTCATTGGACCACGACGCTTGCTGCGATAGCAGCCTGGCTTTGTGTGAAGGTGACATCACGCGCGAGAGACGTCACGCTCCGCCGCCGCGTCGACGTCACGCGTGTGTGCGCGGTAGCCTTGTTCATCGCCCCTAGCCGCCCGATGGCACGTGATAAGCGTTGAGCAGCTAAAACAAACATCTTCAGACGCGTTTCTGTTTTATTAATTTCGGCAAGCTTCCTGCCCTGAAGAAGCATCTTCAGACGCGTGTCTGTCTGCATGTATCCAGAGAGTCATGTTACGCCAAAAACACCTCCAAACAAGCATCTTATGCCCCACTTTCTCAAGAAGAAAAAAACAGCTTATGGCCTGTTGATTTTGAATGTTTGGGCCCAGCGAAGGCAGGCTACCATCCCGGTCCAATTGCGTGTGATACACTACAGTAGTATAAATCATGCAATCCACATATTTAAAATCACAAACCGTACACAATTCCACGCAAAAGAAAAAAAAGCCTACACAATTTATCAACCGTCGCTTCATGGGATCCGATGAGGTGAGCAACTACTCACACAACATCTATTAACCGAGTGAAGGGCAGTCAGCGGAGATCCTTACGGGCATCTAGTTTGGTCTTAGCCCTAAATCTAATCTGATACCCCGCCGACTCGGGTTGGTTCTGAAATTGCCCCGAACGCGTCCAATCGCGGTGGGCATTAGCTGCATCCATTCGTTCGGGTGTCTAGGGTGCAAGTAGTGGCATACTCGGATCTTTGGCATGCACTTGATGGCCTCGAACTGGTTGGACGCAATGGGATCGATGTCACCGACCTCGCCTGCTAGCTCAGACCCCAAGATAAATTGGAATAGACTTTGAGATACCTTGCACCAAGCTTGAAACCTTACCAGATTCTCCCTAAGAGCGGCTTCGGCTCGCACATAATGTCCAACACGAGGTGCTCAAGGGAACTCATCGTTCGCCATCATGAGACTAGTAAAAACATACGTACAGTTCTAGGGCGACTTCTGCAGTTCTGCCCACGACGAGACTATGACGGCCAGCCCGAGTCGGCTCAAGATAATTCGATGCATGGAACATTCGAACTAGTCAAAAACCGATATACAGTTTTAGGGTGAGCTCATCCCCACTCAGAAATCTGGCACATTCGACATAACTTGACTAGTCCGACAAAATCTAAACATGGTGCCTCGTACCCAACTCAGAGGATGATCGCTTCGCCATTCAAAATAACATATAAATGTACACCTTCATCTACGGTGAGCACACCAGAAGACTCCTTTGTGTCCTCCGATCGATTTGTCGCCAAGTATTGGCACGTGGATGTAAGTTCATTCAGCGCACGAGAGACAACATCTTCATTTAGGGCGCCTTAGTGAAGTAAGACGACCCTCTTTGCGACCACGAAGGACTCGGAATCTGCTGAGGAGGTCATGGGCCCCGAGTAGGCCCACGAAGGTTAAAGGTGGCCCACTCGGCACATGGTGGCTCACCACAACGGTTTGGACCCCTCGTGGGGGGGGAGGGGGGGGGGGGGGGGGGGGGGGGGAGGGGCTGAACGCACCATTTTGGAGTACACGCCAAGATCGTTGAGCGTGGACTCAGCGGTATACTCGATGTAAACCGATCAAGATCATATCGAGAATTTAGGGTAATCTTTCCATATGTAAACCTATCCGACATGGCATGATGTTAGACATATGCGAACAACCGGCCCCAAACCTGTCCCGAAAGTTGGTTGTCTTCGGAGTGTTCGGACAGTTTTTGGACCAAAAACTAGTAATAGTTCCATGAGCTGGATTCTTTCAAACGAGCTAGGGCACCTAACAACACGATTATTCTTGTACCTACGTAGGACCCAAATTTATCACCACACCTGTACACACGTAGAACACAAATTTATCAGCACACTTGTACATGAGTATTTTCTCTGGCGAGTGGATTATAATTCAAAGTCGCATGTTAGTAGGAGAATCTTAATGTTTTCTCTATGATGCATGGCTAAAGCCCTCTATTGGAGAAAAAAAAAGCATCAAACAGTATCTAGCGAATGTCCGCCGCATGAAGGAGCAAACTGTAGCCAGCGAATATTCCCGCAAACTGTAGCAACTTTTATGCGGTGGACCCAGACAGTACTATATACTCGATTGATCAACGGTAGCCACAGAAACAGATAGCTAGCTAGCGAATCTCATGGCGGGCTAGGCTAGCTTGCGCGCGCGAGACGTCGCTCGGTTTCGGACAGCCCCGCACGTGCCCTTCCGACATCAAAACGACAAGAATTTGGGGAAGAAGATGAACAGTGCACCCCCGCCGCCGTCGCCGGCCGAACCGCCTGCCTCCGCCCCCCGCGGCCGGCGGCGCTACCGCGCCCGCCTCGCCGCCCGCCCTCCTCAAATCACCACCTCTGCCGGTCCGCCGCCGCCCCCGACCATCCCTCTAAGCCCCCGATCTCGTCGCCGGCGAACCCCACCCCCACCGTTAAGTTTTCTCCTCGCCTCCGCCGCGGCTCCGGCGGCTCCGGCTCGGCCTGCCCTCGAATCGTGGAATAATTTCTCACGGGAACGCACGCGGAGGAAGAAGAAAGGAAGGAAAAAGAGAGGAAGAAGAAGCCCACTTGGGTGGGACCCACCCACGCAGGCCCTTGCGTGCACGCGAGACGCGACTGAGCAACTGCTCGCGCTCGTCAGCTAGCGAATCTCATGGCCATGGTCCATTGAGTACGAAAATGCTGTTGCCTTGCTGTGGTGGCGACGGCAAGGACGACGGTGACGAAGCTCCTTCGATGATCGACATGAGCGTCCAGGTCATGATATTGTTTCCAATTCGACGTTGCCGTTGACGCCGTGGTGTTGAGGATGATCAAAATGGCCGCTTCTTGTCGCGCTAATGTTCTTGTCCGTGGAGGTTAAAGTTGGAGGAGGGCTGATATTTTGCTTGGGAAGCACTTGATGTTGATGGCATGTGTGCTCGTTCACGTAGGTGACCAGATACATTGTATCACTATTGCCGCTGCTGCCATCCTGTTGCTGTACTTGCTTCTTCGCCTTGCAGCCGCGGCCATGGCTATACATGCATCTGTAGTACAGCCTGCGCTCATATACATGTGTAGAGAGTCAGCTAGTTCCGGTTAAGAACGAGACAACGAGTACTCCCTTCGTCCACAAACGGATGTCTTAACCTAGTTCAAATTTGTATGTATCTACACACGAGGAGTACAAAACGTCCACTTAAACTAATCAGGGTTGTCTTACAGTTCTGGCAAATAGTTCACACAAATTCCTTGACTCGATGATGGGTCTATAGTCATCTGAATCTGATTGGCAGATGGAAAATTTATTGCTGTGAGCAGTGAGCTGGATTGAATAGCATGCATGTTTCCGGTGACCAGTCTAGCGGGCGAGACCACAGCAAGACAATGCATGTTCTTTGCGTATTAACCTTGATATTCTCTGAATAATCTACATACTTTAAACAAATTACCGTGGAGTGAAGATAGTACGTGTGATTCAGTTAACCTCTTTTTTAGAAATCATAGTTTACTGGATTGTACACCCTACCTGGACAAAATATATGAAACCTAATTTCTAACTTGCCAGAAATTATTCTACTATAGTAACTGTTTCAGACGTGCAATATTTTTTGTTTGTCGATTCTAGATGTATTATGTTAGTTTGACCGCGGTGAAGGCATGTACATTGGTTGATAAAGCAATCTTATTTAAGGATTGCATTTCATTTAGAGAAATTAAAAAACATATCTTGGGTTTCTTAGTATTACTCCCTCCGGTTCAGTTACAAGGCTTGCGTGTATTCCTATATCGCTAATTTTATCAACATAATACAAGGATATATTAACAAATATACCGTTATAAGCTTCTGATGTTATATGTTTAAATGGTACATTTTTACGCTATATAATTTATATTACATTGGTAAAAGTAGTGACCTATAGATATGTGCAAGCCCTGTTAACTGAACTGGAGGGAGTATCAACAACAATTAATGGTTGTATACACATGAAATTATGGCATGATTAAAAATAAACTAGAGAACATATGACTAAGAAACGGAAACTCATACAATGGAGAAAATATGTCTATCTTTTTTTACCAAGATATCATCGCTTAGCTATGAGAAGGCAAACATCCATTTTTATTTCTCCTTCCTCCAACCCAACAATTATACTATGTGTCATGGCTAAGATGGCACATTATACATGCCTTAGGTTACTCATGAAAATAATATCCGCCCCCACACTAGTAGAAACAAGGCCTTTGGTCCAGAGTCGTTTTGGGCTCTAGTCCCAGATGACTTTTGAACCGGGACTAGAGGGGGGGGACTAGTCCCGGTTAAACGGCTACGAGGCCGCGCCAGACTAGTCTCGGGTCGGACGGGACCTCTAGTCCCGGTTCATGATACGAACCGGGACTAAAGGTCCGTGGCAGGGCAGCCGCAGAGGGGGGCCCGCGCGAGCACCTTTAGTCCCGGTTCGTACCACGAACGGGACTAATGATGGACTTTTAGTCCCGTTTCGTGATACGAACCGGGACTAAAGGTTCCCCTATATCTCTTCTTCCACCCCGAGCCAGCTTCTCCATTTTTGAGCTCGAGCTACATCTCCATTTTTCTCCTTTTTCACTCTCCCGAGCTCAATTTGATCCCCATTTTTCTCCACTATTTGTTAATATTGGCGGCACCCATCTATCCAAGGGTTAGCAACATCATCCTTTCTTCCGGTGTTGCTAATTTAGCTCATTTCATTGCTAGTTTAGCTCATTTCATTTTTCTACTGCTAGCTAGATGTTTGATGAAATGCCTAAGTAGGAGATTTCATTTGTTTTATGTGCAATTTGAGCTCAAACTAAATTATGATTTGTGGGTTTTAGTGTCGTCCCGTCCCCGTCCTCACCGCCGTCGATCGCCCGCGCCGTCCCGTCACCGACACTACCTCGGTGAGCCTCTTGTTTTTATCTTTTATTTTAAAAAATCTTAGTTGTAGGATTTAGATGCATAATTATTACTTGTATAATTTTCTTATAGTTGTATAATTGTTTGTTATATATAGTGTCATGGTTTTGACATCTGTCCACACGGCTCTCGTCCGCTCTATTATTCGGATGTGGTATGATTGTTTGTTATAACTATTTGTTTCATTTCGTGTTTATGACAATTATGCCGACCAACTTGACATAGATATATTTTTATTAGGAGGTAGTTGAACCGGAAATTCCAACCGACCCTATTGTCGAGTTTTTTGAAAAAGAAAACAATGATTTGAAAGCAAAATTGAAAAGAAGTGAAGATCTTCGTCTCCAATGCTTAGAAGAGAAGATGAAATTGGAGTTCAAGCTTGCCGACGTCGTCGATGATCACGAGATCAAGATGGACGCAATGCGCTTGAAGATTAAAAGATTAGAAAATATGCCATTAATCTAGAGGCTTGGTATCATTATGCTGTTGGTTCAATAATTAGCTTAGTTGCGATTTTGATCGCATTTGTTGTTGGATTTAAATTCTTTAGATAGTTGTATGTTAGTTTAAATGCATGTTTTATGAGAACTATGTATTACATTTGGTCACTACTCTACTTTGGTTTAATGTGATGAGCTTGTATTAATGAATTTGGTCAGTTCTCTATTCTATTCATGGTGTAGTGTAATTGGTCGATTATGTTCGTTTACCGTAATGGGTTTTAGCGGTGATTGCGTTTGATATACTTATATAATAAAGATGAGCCATCCATGGATGTACGCTGACCGACGCTCTAACGGGTACTGATGGCGTGAATCACACGCTCGTTGGGAGACCCCAAGAGGAAGGTATGATGCAGTTCAGCAGCAAGTTTTCCCTCAGAAAGAAACCAAGGTTATCGAACCAGTAGGAGCAGCAACTCTTCAGAAGGTTGTTGGTGGCGCCGTTACTCGATCACCAACGCAGAACCTGCACACAACACAATCAAACTACTTTGCCCCAACGAAACAGTGAGATTGTCAATCTCACCGGCTTGCTGAAAACAAAGGATTAAACGTATGGTGTGGAAAATGAGTATTAAATTGCAGAGAATGAAAAAGGAACAGTTTGCAGTTTGTGGTTGTTTAATCAGTGTAAAAGAATGGACCGGGGTCCACAGTTCACTGGTGGTGTCTCTCCATAAAAGATAACTAACATGTTGGGTGAACAAATTACAGGTGGGCAATTGACAAATAGTGAGCGCATGACAATGCATATACATGACATGATGACTACTATGATATTTAATTGGGCATTACGACAAGATACATAGACCGTTATCCAACAGCATCTATGACTAATAATCCACCGCCGGGTTGTCATCCGAATCCCCCGTTGGTATTAAGTTGCAAGCAACGGATAATCGCATTAAGTAAAGCGCGTAATGTAAACAAACACATATGCCCGTGGACATAGCATCGTTAGGTTATCCCTAGTGGCAACAGCACATCCACAACCTTAGAACTTTCTGTCACTGTCCCAGGTAAAATGGAGGCATGAACCCATTATCTAGCATAAATACTCTCTCTTGGAGTTACAAGCATCTACTTGGCCAAAGCATCTACGAGTAACGGAAAGCATGCAAGATCTTAAATAACATATAAGATAAATTGATAATCAACTTGACATAGTATTCAATATTCATCGGATCCCAGCAAACACAACATGTAGCATTACAATAATATGATCTTGATCATGTAGAGCAGCTCACAAGATCTAAACATGATGGCACAAAGTGGAGAGACAACCATCTAGCTACTGCTATGGACCCGTAGTCCAAGGATGAACTACTCACGCATCACTCCGGAGGCAGGCATGGCGATGTAGAAGCCTCCGGCGACGATTCCCCTCTCCGGCAGGGTGCCGGGAAGAGGTTCTGAACCCTCCGAGCTAGGGTTGACGGCGGCGGCGTCTCTGGAACTTTTCGTGGATATTTGCTCAGGCACTTAGGGTTTTCGCGTCGGGGGGAATAAGTAGGCGAAAGGGCGGCGACTGGAGACCCCCGAGGGGCCCACACCACCCTAGGGCGCGGCAGAGGGGGCCCCCGTGCCCTAGGTGCGTGTGGGGCCCTGGTGGCCGTCCTCTGTTGCTCCTTCGCTCCGTCAGGTGAGTTCTGGAAAAATAGGGACCCCGTGTAGTTTCGTCCAATTCCGATAATATTTCCAGACTAGCTTTTCTGGAATACAAAAACAGCAGAAAACAGGAACTGGCACTTCGGCATCTTGTTAATAGGTTAGTCCCAAAAAATGTATAACAGTGATATAAAGTAGATGCAAAACATGTAGCAATTGGTATAAAACAAGCATGGAACATCAAAAATTATAGATACGTTTGAGACGTATCAAGTACATTCAAGCCGTGCGTTCTTTTCTCAATGTGGCTGAGGCAAACACGCAGAATGGTTTTATGTGTTGTCCATGTTGTGCCTGTTGGAATGAGAAGGATTACTCTTCCTAAAAAATCCTTCACATCCACCTGATTCAGTTCGGTTTCATGTCCGGCTATAATTGTTGGACCAAGCACGGAGAAAGAGGGGTTATGATGGAAGACAACGAAGAAGAAGAGAACGATGACAACTATCCTATGTTCCCTGAATACGGTGGTAATGCAAGGGGGGAAGCTGAAGATGAAGAGGTACTAGATGAGCCCATCTTAGATGATGATTTTCGTCGGGTCATCGTTGATGCACAGACCGAAGCAGAAAGTGCAAATGAGAAGTTGAAGTTGGAGCGCATGTTAGAGGATCACAAAAAAAAGTTATACCCAACTTGCGAAGATGACAACACAAAGCTCAGTACCACACTGGAATTGCTGCAATGGAAGGCAGAGAATGGTTTATCTGACAAGGGATTTGAGAAGTTACTGAAAATAATGAAGAAGAAGCTTCCAAAGGATAACGAATTGCCTGACAGTACGTACGAAGCAAAGAAGGTTCTCTGCCCTCTAGGATTAGATGTGCAGAAGATACATGCATGCATTAATGACTGCATCCTCTACCGCGGTAAGGAGTACGAGAATAAGAATGAATGCCCGGTATGCGGTGCATTGCGGTATAAGATCAGACGAGATGACCGTGGTGATGTTGAGTGCCAGCCCCCAGGAAGAGGGTTCCTGCCAAGGTGATGTGGTATGCTCCTATAATACCATGGTTGAAACATTTATTCAGAAACAAAGAGCATGCCAAGTTGTTGCGATGGCACAAAGAAGACCGCAAGAAGGACGAGATGTCGAGACACCCCCTGATGGGTCGCAGTGGAGAAAAGTGGATAGAGAGTTCAAGGACTTTGTTGGTGACGCAAGGAACTTAAGGTTTGGTCTAAATACGGATGGCTTTAATCCTTTTGGGGAGCAGAGCAGCAGTCATAGCACCTGACCCGTGACTCTATGTATCTATAACCTTCTTCCTCGGTTGTGCATGAAGCGGAAGTTCATTATGATGCCAGTGCTCATCCAAGGCCCGAAGCAACCCGGCAACGACATTGATGTGTACCTGAGGCCATTAGTTGAAGAACTTTTACAATTGTGGCGTGAGCCAGGGGTACGTGTGTGGGATGAGCACAAACAGGTGTCATTTGACCTACGAGCGTTGTTGTTTGTAACCATCAATGATTGGCCTGCTCTTAGTAACATTTCAGGACAGTCAAATAAGGGATACAATGCATGCACGCACTGTTTAGGTGAGACTGAAAGTATATATTTAGGTAACAAGAATGTATACCCGGGGCATCGTCGATTTCTTCCAATGAAGCATCCCTTAAAAAAGAAAGGCAAGCATTTCAAAGGTGAGGCAGATCACCGGACGAAGCCTACCTCCCTACTGGTGATGTTATATATGATATGGTCAAGGATTTAGAAGTAATCTTTGGAAAGGGTCCTGGCGGACAGTCTGTTTCGAATGACGCTGACGGACACGTACCCATGTGGAAGAAGAAGTCTATATTTTGAGAGCTACCCTATTGGAAAGTCCTAGAGGTCCGCTCTGCAATCGACGTGATGCACGTGACGAAGAATCTTTGCGTGAACCTGCTAGGCTTCTTGGGCGTGTATGGGAAGACAAAAGATATGCCGGAAGCACGGCAGGACCAGCAACTTATGAAAGACCCAGACGACCTGCATCCAATGTAGATGGATAAAGGACGTCTAAGTCATGCTAGCTATGCTCTTACCAAAGAAGAGAAGAAAATATTTTTTGAAGTCCTGAGCAGCATGAAGGTCCCGTCTGGCTTCTCGTTGAATATAAAGGGAATAATAAACATGGCAGAGAAAAAATTCCAGAACCTAAAGTCTCATGACTGCCACGTGCTTATGAGTCAATTGCTTCCGGTTGCATTGCGGGGGATTCTACCGGAAAATGTTCGACTACCCATTGTTCAGCTATGTGCATTCCTCAATGCAATTTCTCAGAAGGTAATTGATCCACAAATTCTACCAAGGTTACAGAAGGATGTGGTTCAATGTCTCGTTAGTTTTGAGTTGGTGTTCCCACCATCCTTCTTCAATATTATGACGCATCTCCTGGTACACCTAGTCGAAGAGATTACCATTCTGGGTCCTGTATTTCTACACAATATGTTCCCCTTTTAGAGTTTCATGGGAGTCTTGAAGAAATATGTTCATAACCGTGCTAGGCCTGAAGGAAGCATCTCCAAAGGCTATGGAACAGAGGAGGTCATTGAGTTTTGTATTGACTTTATTCCTAACATTAAGCCGATTGGTCTTCCTGAATCGCGACATGAGGGGAGACTGAGTGGAAAAGGCACTCTAGGAAGGAAATCAATAATATGTAGGGACGGACATTCTTTCACTCAAGCACACTACACAGTTCTATATAATTCTTGCTTGGTGGCTCCGTATATCCAGGAACACAAGAATATTTTACGCTCCAACAAACCGGGGATGTCTGACTCCTTGATTACAAAGGAACACATGGAGAATTTCGGCGGTTGGTTGCAAACACATCTCAACAATAACAACACTGTCTCAGATCAGTTGTACTTGTTGTCCAGGTCACCATCTTCGACTATATGGACTTTCCAAGGGTACGAGATAAATGAGAATACATTTTACACGATCGCCCAAGATAAAAAGAGCACCAACCAAAACAGTGGTGTCCGCTTTGATGCAACAAACAACAATGGGCGAAAGGACACATATTATGGTTACATAGAGCAGATATGGGAACTTGACTATGGACCTTCTTTTAAGGTCCCTTTGTTATGGTGCAAATGGTTCAACCTGAAAGGCGGGATACAGGTAGACCCGCAGTACGGAATGACTACAGTGGATCTCAAGAATCTTGCGTACGACACCGAACCATTCGTGCTAGCCAATGATGTGGCTCAGGTTTTCTATGTGAAGGACATGTCTACCAAACCGAAAAAAAGAAAAAAATAAGCAAGCGAATACATCAGCCGATGAGCCAAAGCGCCACATACACTAGTACAGAACGACACATCGGATACCCCTCTATGGAAACGACACGAGTTAGGCGACAGAGAATCGCGATTTTAGCGTTGCGGACGAGGCCTGGCAGAACTGGGCCGCGGCTGGTCCGTCAATATTGGTTACGGAGAATTTTCGATCTCCGTTACCAATATGATTGGCAACGGTCATAAATTCACCTCCGTTTCCAATACGTATCTATATGGCAACGGTTGTTTATGGTTATCCGTTTGCGACGTGCTTGGAAAATTGCAGTTGCAAACTGGAAGCGCGCCTGTTCAATGCGGCTTAATTCATGAGGGATTGGAACCGCCTGCTCGACGCTAATAAAATGTGACTGGAACCGCGCGAAGCCAGGCAGTTCTCGCATTCTCCCCTTCGTTCTCTCCCACATTCTCTACCACACTAGCACAACCGCCATGGAGGAACCCTGGTGGCAGAACGAGGAAGTCCCGAGCGACGACGCGAGCGCTGAAGACCGCGGTGAAGTCCCATGGTGGGATCAAGACGGGCTGCCGGACTCGGACCCGCCATCTTCATGCTCTGTAGAAGACGACTCCGATGACTCGGACCCGCCGTCTTCACGCGAAGGAGAAGACGACTCCGAAGAGGACGAGTCGCCGGAGGAAGAGGAGCAGAAGTGTCGTGGTGGGAACACGGCAGATGCCATAGGTATGGCTAAGATGGGGCCGAATGGTCGTTGGGGGGAATCCGGGGAGGGTTTATGCACTCAAGAAGTGCACACGCAAGAACACGCAAGAACACGAACAAAGAACCAAGAAATCAAGAACACAAAACACACCACGATGTACCCTGCTTCGGGGCCCTCTTGCGGAGGTAACACCCTACTGCAGCACTATCCTAGTCAGTGTATAGCTCAGAGTGACAAGTACAAGCTGCTCCTCGAGCTGTATGATGATACAATGGTGAGAACCCGAGGTGGAAGATGATGCTACAAAGAGAGGAAAAGGCACTCCGAGCCTGAACCGAGGTCTCTCCGAGGTGTTCCGAGCTTCCTCTCTCTCTTTCTCTCTTGATCAACTAGCTCCAGCACGGGGGGGGGGGGGATCTCTCTTGATCTTGGATCCTGGATCCTGGATCCTGGATCTCCTCTAGCAGGAGGGGGTGAAGCCCACTATATAGGCCAGCCGGGTTACCACTGTGCCCCTCGCAGAACACTGTTGCCATGCCTCTGCAACGGTCACCACCGTACCACCGTACCTCGGTCGGGGACAAGACGTGGCTTGCCCATCTCCTGCAGCCTAATGGCAGAGCTAGCATGTCCCCTCTGACCGAGACAGGACGTGGCCTGGCAGAGCTACCTCGTAGCCTTTACCCAGACCTCGCGTGGTCAGCGGTCGGGACGTGCAGGCCCACCGAACCCAGAGCACGCCTCTGCCATGTCCTTGACAGACGCTCCCGTGTCAGGCGCTCTAGTACCCGGCTGGAAGTGACAGGAGCATTGACTCCGGCCCGACCTACAACCCACCACCTCGGTTAGCTCGACACGGGTGTGACGGGCTCCGTACCTCGGGTCTTGCGCTTAATATCTTTTACTAGCTCGGATCTTACTTCCTTCCCACAGCTACTCTTGCACCCACAACACAAACCACCGCACTGAGGTAGTTAGGTCGGCAGAACATAGCTCGGACTGTGAACCTCGGCCCTGGCCAACAGTATACCTCGGACCCCTCTGGGCCAAAATAGGTCGGCCTGTATTCTCCAGGTCAAGATGAAGCTCGGACCTTCCCAGGCCCAAACAGGTCGGCCCTTTCCGTACCTCGGCACAACTTGGAACACCACCTTATGCCAAGCCTTGACCCTACCGGGGCACTCCCCGACATTAGTCCCGAAGCTGGTGCGGTCCTACGACCTCGGAAGGAGGGCCGTAGCAGGTTCAAAACAAGCATTACACCACCTCCTAAACCGACCTCCAACATAGTCATGCCGAGGTACCTCCCATACACCACCATCCAATCCGAGGTAGATATGCGAACTGAACTCTCCGAGCTATCTGACTCAGCACCAACTTGCCTCAAGATTTTCCGAGGTACGTGGCGAAGAATCTCTGCCCGGGCTTCGGAATCCGGACCTCTGCCAAGCAGATTCTGACCACACGCCGCCCTCGTCAGCCGGACCCACCGAACAGCGCACCTGCGCACTCAAGTACTTGACCGCCCACGACCCCTCGATTCTTGTGCTGACCAGCGCAGGAAATCCGGGGTGGGCGGTTGCCACTCTGCGGCCCACGATGTGGCCGATCGTGCGGCCGCAGACCGCGTAACCGTGCGCCCACTCGCACACGATCCCGCGCCTCCCGATAACCGCGCGGTAGTGGCGCAATTAATGCGGGCAGTTACCGCGCGCGGCTATAAGTAGGGCCCCACGGGTAACTTCGCCATCTTTTCCTCCTTCACTCGCCCTCTCGCCTCCATCGCCACCAGTGCCGCCGCTTCCGGTTGAGAAGAAACACGTTCCCGCCGCCGCCGACGAGCAGCTCCTTCGTCGCCGCTGCGACCGCGTCACCGGCGCCGCCCTTCGGCACCTCGTTTTCACGGTATGCACTCCCTTTCTTGATACCCTAGGCATTGCCCTAGGTTTCTTCCTTTTTGCGCTTTGGTTCTTCATATGTTCTTGAATAAAACTCTATTTACCTCCTCCGGTAGATCTTACTTGCATACTTTTTGGGTAGTAGTGAGTTTCATACCTCGGATAGATGCTCGCCTAGCATAGATATGCCTCTATATACACAAGATAGCCGTCCAACTCCTCCTGAGTTAGCCAGATATAGCTTTAGATTCCAGATTTGCTTTTTCCTTTGCTAAACTTCTGTGCATTCTTCTGCAGATTGATTCTGCCGAGATGTCTCCTCCTGAGACTTCGGAACAAACCGAGGCTCCAGACCTCGAACTGGAGGTCGGAGAACGAGCCGGCTGGGAAGGTTCGGATGTAACTCTGGACGAAATCCAGTGGCTCAGGGCGACTCGGCGGATTCCCGCCGGGGTAGAATGTCGCCTGCCAGAGGGCGAACTCGAGCCTCAAGTCAAGGAAGGGGAACGGGTGGTCTTCGTCGCGCACTTCCAGCGCGGCTTCGGACTGCCCGTTAGTGATTTCTTCCGGAGCTTCCTCGACAAGTTCTGACTCCAGGTTCATCACCTCCCCGCCAACGCCATCACCACTCTCTCCTGCATCGTTTCCTTCTCTGAGGGATACCTCGGCCTCAAAGCCACGGTAGACCTCTTTTCTCGCTACTTCCAACTTAAGCGGCAAGTGATCCCGGATCCGAAAAACAAGGATCTGCCCAAGCTACTAAACCGCCTGCGGAGCAGCCATCATAGCTCCTCGCCGAAACTCCATCTTCCCACGTATCGCTACTCCGGACACCGTTCGCAAGTGGCTCCGGACGTGGTTTTACGTGAAGAACTCCGGCGAAGAGGACTTGCAGAAAAGAACTCTTTGGACGAGAAGCTCCAACAAGAGAAAGCCGAAGTAGCTCGTCTGGTAAAGGAACTGAAGCGCATCACTGAGCTGCGGACGTCGGAAAAAGAGCAGCTGCAGGCGGAAAAGGCCAGTGTTGTTGAAACAGAGAAGAAACTTCGGGAGGATGCCGCCAAGGAACATGAGAATGCGCTCCAGTTAGCCGAGGCCCGCGCCACCTCGGCCACCGAGGCTTATGAAGCCCTTCAAGCTTCGGTTAACCAGCTCCTCCCGACGCTGGAACGCATCAACAAAGAAATGGACGGTAAGCTTCTTGCCCCCCTTATCCTTGCTTTGTCCTCAACAGTACTGGCTCTTTGCCGAACTGTTTCTTTCATTATTAACAGGCTATCCTTCTGCAGAGCACTTCACCTACACCCAAATTCGGCTCGCAATATCACTGATCAGCACAGGAAGAGGCGTAGCGAGACGAACCCCGCCTGGACCATTGAGGACCACATCGTGGCCATCAAAGCTCGGATCCATCCCTTGAAAACCATTGGGTCCGAACTCCTCGATGCAGGTGTGTCTGCTTTCCGAGCCTTGTGGCCTCTTGCCGATGCTCCCAATACTACGCCTGAGCTCGCCGCCAAGCTTCGTGAAGCCGAACAAAGACTTCGAGAGTGGCGCTCATCCTCGGCTCGCGCTGGAGCTGATGCCGCTCTCAAATTCATCATGACTTGGTGCGAGAAGCTCGACCTCGAAAAGATGGACACTCTTCGCCGATTCGCCCTGGTCCACGGACCCAATTCTCATCCAGCGGCGCGAAAAGATGGCTGCCTTCTTCGCTGGATATGCCAACACCAAGAACTTGAGCGAGGGAGACACCTACTCCGACGCCGAAGATGACGAGCCAGAAGAGGATGAATACGAAACAGAATCCGACGTCGAAGCCGAGCAAGGTGACGATGGTGACACCCGCGAAGCAGAAACCGAGGCTTCTCCACAAGCTGGTGCCGAGGTTACTGCCGACGTTGCCAGCACCTCCCAGGCTACCTCGGCTGCTGCCGACGTAATTCCTGATGCCTCGACCTGAACTTATGCTTGGCCAAAAAACTTCATTAAATCCCCGGTATGCCGGGACGCAGATGTAATCAAACTTAAGTAGTTCCTTTTGCTACCTCTGTTACTATCATGCTTATCCGAACCATGCTTTTCTAAGCTTTACGTCGAATCCTTTTGAATGATTGCTCGAGTTTACTTTCGTGTTTACTATGTTTGGCATTCTTTGCTCTTGACTACCTTTTAGGCAGATGCCAGTCGAGTCACAAGATTGTTGTTCATAGCATACAGTACTTGGTAAATTCCGAGGTATGTTTCAAAGTCATCCGACATAAACGAAAGGTAAAGACAGGGGTTAGTAAACGACACATGCCGAACTATAATTTTGGACCGAGTCCCCGAGTTCATTTTCATGTCTCCCACGTTTTTTCCTCTTTGCTCTTGACTACCTTTTAGGCAGATGCCAGTCGAGTCACAAGATTAGTTTCATAGCACACATTACTTGAAGTTTGAGACGAGGTTCAAAATAGTTCGGCATATGAACAAAACTGACAAACAGAGATAAAACATAAGCACAAGAGCGAGGCAGTCCCCGAGCTTTAACCTCGGAGTGCCGACATTTTTATTAAGGATTAACCGAGGTACATACATTGCGCCTTTCATGAGTAGAAAGGTCGGAGTAGAGCTACGTTCCATGGTCGCCTGACCTCTGACTCGGGGTTGTCCAGCCCATCTTCCCTTGGTTCCTGCGCATCTATAAGATAGTAGGAATCATTGAGCAGAGCTCGGCTCACAACGAACGGTCCCTCCCATGGAGGTGACAACTTGTGCCGGCCTTTCTTGCGCTGCACCAACCTCAGCACCAAATCTCCCTCGTGAAACACACGAGGGTTGATACTCCGGCTATGATAACGTCGGAGACCTTGCTGGTAAATTGCTGACCGAGATGAGGCCAATTCTCTCGCTTCCTCAAGCAGATCTACTGCATCCTCCCGAGCCTCTTTTGCCTCGGCTTCAGTGTACATTGCCACTCTGGGCGCATCATATTCGATGTCAGTGGGTAGCATAGCTTCTGCCCCATAGACCATAAAAAATGGCGTATAGCCAGTCGATCGATTTGGCGTGGTCCTTAGACCCCACAGTACTGCTGGTATCTCATCTATCCAACACCCCGGCGTTTTCAGCAGTGGTTCAATGAGCCGAGCCTTGATGCCGGCCAACACTAGAGCATTTGATCTTTCCACCTGTCCATTAGACTCCGGGTGTGCCACCGAGGCTATGTCCAGCCGGATTCCCTTGTTCATGCAAAACCGAGCGAACTCTCCAACAGCAAAGTTAGTGCCGTTGTCCGAGATAATGCTATGGGGGTAGCCATATCGCAGAATAATCTCCTTCAAGAAAGTCACTGCTGAATGACCATCCAACTTCCGGATTGGTTTCACCTCGATCCACTTGGTGAATTTGTCCACCATCACCAATATGTGTGTCATGTTACCTCGGGCTGGTTTGAACTCTCCCACCATATCCAAACACCATACCGCAAACGGCCAAGTGATAGGAATTGTTTTGAGCGCCGAAGCTGGCATATGCGTTTGCTTGGCAAACCTTTGGCATCCTTCACATCTCCGGACTATGGCCTCTGCATCAGCAAGAGCAGTGGGCCAATAGAACCCATGCCTAAACACCTTGGCCACCAGAGCTCTTGTGCTGCAATGATGACCACATTCTCCTTGGTGGATCTCCAAAAGCATCTCCTTGCCTTCAGCTGGCTCAACACACCGTTGCAACACCTCGGTTACGCTTCTTTTATAGAGCTCCTTGTTGATGATGGTGTACGCCTTGGCCCTCCTTTGAATCCTCCTAGCCTCGGTTGTGTCACTTGGCGTGCTTCCCTCCGTTATGAACTTCATAATTTGCTCCGCCCACTCCGGCACCGGGTGCAAAGGAAAAAGTTCCTCATCCACCTCCATTGGCTCGGCCACCATAATCTCCTCCATTATTTCCTCCACCATCCTGCGACCAGTCCCCGAGTCTGGATGAGCAGTCCCCGAGGTTTGGTGTGCAGTCCCCGAGCTCTGCCACGCAGTCCCCGGGTCCGACCAAACGCATCCGACGTCTACCTCCATTGGAACAGGTCCGGGCTCTTGCTCCGCCGGGATGAAAATAGATTCGGATTCAGGAGAAGGTTTGATTGAAGGAGTTCTCAAGTGATTCAGGGCTACCCCTGGTGGTACTGCCTCTTTGATGAACCGAGCTTTGACAACACGTCGGCAGCATCATTTTCTGCCCGAGGTATATGCCTGTACTCACACCCTTCAAAGAACCCGGATATCTTTTGCACATGGAACCGATATAACGCCATGTTGGCATCCAGAGCATCCCAAGTTCCAGAAGATTGTTGCACCACCAGGTCGGAATCGCCGAAGCACTCTACACGCCGGATACCGATCTCCTTTGCCACCTTGAGGCCATGGATTAAGGCCTCATACTCCGCCACATTGTTTGATGCTGAGAAATGAATCTGCAGCACGTACTTCAGCTGATCTTGCTTTGGCGAGGTGAGGACTATTCCAGCCCCCAGCCCGATCTTTGTTTTGGACCCATCAAAATGCATTTTCCAATAATTATAGTCCGGCCTGGGTGGCTCATACTGCATCTCGGCCCAATCACAAAAGAAGTCCGGCAACGCCTGGGATTTAATTGCGTCTCTTCTCTCATAATGTGGTGCATATGGAGACACCTCAATCGCCCATTTGGCAACTCGGCCAGTTGCATCTTTGCACCCGATGATCTCCGAGATTGGAGCTTCGCACACCACCGTCATGGGATGCTCCTGGAAATAATGCTTCAACTTCTTGACCGCCAGGTAAACACCATACGTCATCTTCTGGTAGTGAGGATAGTTCTGCTTCGAGGTAGAGATCACCTCGCTCAAGTAATACACCGGTCTCTGCACCGACCTGCCACCTTCTTCGCGCTCCACCACCACTGCCACACTTACAACTCGGTTTGTGGCCGCAATGTAAAGTAACATCGGCTCATTGTGCAATGGTGACGCTAACACCGGGGCAGTGGACAACATCTTTTTCAGCTCACCAAACGCCACGTCGGCCTGCGGGGTCCATGTAAACCCGGTACTTTTCTTCATGAGCTGGTACAAAGGTAAGGCTTTTTCTCCTAGCCGAGCTACAAATCGGCTCAACGAGGCTAGGCACCCTGTGAACTTCTGCACATCTTTCAAACACTTCGGTAACTTCATGCTCTCAATAGCTCGGATTTGGCCGGGTTAACCTCGATACCTCGGCTAGACACCAGGAATCCGAGCAACTTTCCAGCCGGGACACCAAAGGTGCACTTGTCCGGGTTAAGCTTCAACCGATACTTTCTCAAATTCACAAATGTCTCCTCGAGATCCTCGAGGAGAGTATTTTTCCTTAGTTTTGATGACAATATCATCGACATACACTTGCACATTTTTGCCCATCTGAGAGTGCAGGCATTTCTGCATACACCTCTGATAAGTTGCCCCGGCATTTCTCAGACCAAAACACATGACACGATAGCAATACGCCCCATACGGGGTAATAAAAGCGGTCTTTATTTGATCCTTTGGGTTCAGTGGTATCTGGTGAAAACCAGAGTACGCATCGATGAAAGATAACAGTTCACAACCAGCAGTGGAATCGATCACTGATCAATCCGAGGTAATGGAAATGGATCTTTTGGGCACGCCTTGTTGAGGTTAGTGAAGTCAATGCACATGCGCCACACCTTGACCACGGCTGGCTCGTCTTTCTTCTTTTCCACCAGACCGGATTGGATATCCAGTCCGGATGCAGTACCTCCATTATGAACCCGGCTGCAAGCAACTTAGCCAGCTCGTCCAGCACCACTTGTCTCCGGTCGTCTGAGAGACGACGGGTCGGTTGCCTCACCGGTTTCACCTCTGGCCTAACAAATAAAGAGTGCTCTGCCAACTCCCTCGGAACACCTGGCAGGTCCTTAGCCGACCATGCAAAGATATCCCGATTCTCACGGAGGAAGTGACAGAGCTCGCCTTCCTATTTCTCGCCTAGCCCGGTCCCAATGATGGCCACATGCTCTGGGTGCTCCGGGTCAATGGGGATCTTCTTGGTCTCCTTGGGTACCTCGAACGCCGCAGTTGAGTCCGGGCTCATCAGTCCGGACAGGCCGAGCTGTGTTGACTGCGCCATTGCCACCACTTGATGCAGCTTCTTCTTCTCGGCTGCGATCACCAAAGACTCGGCTAGGTTAGATCCCGCCGAGGCACACTGAATTGCTCGCTTGTAGTCACCCGAGATGGATATGATCCCATTAGGCCCTGGCATTTTCATCTTCAGGTATGCAACATGGGTGGAAATCATGAACTTGGCCAAAGCCGGCCTTCCAAGCAGTGCATGGTATGCACTCTCCAAGTCCACCACCTCGAACTCGATACTCTCAACTCGGCAATTTTCCTTGGTTCCAAATGCTACATCCACCCATATCTTGCCCATGGGTGCACAGGAAACGCCGGGCACAATCCCATGAAAAGTACAACTGCTTGGCATCAACTGATTAGGCGAGATGCCCAATTTCACCATTGTGTCTCGGTACATGATGTTGATGGCACTGCCATTGTCCACCAGAACTCGGGTGAACCTCACATTGTTGGTAGGCCCACACAACGTTGGATCTACCACCAGGGCATACTTTCCAGGCTCGGCATGATCCGAGGTGTGTCCTTTCTGCTCCAAGTGATCTCCTGCTCAGACCAGTTCATATAGGTCGGCACCACCGGCATTACTGCATTCACCTCCATGGCACGCCTCTGCACGCTCTTCTTGTCAGTTGGCTCGGTCACAAAGACCACATAGCTCGCATGAACCTCTCTATAGTCATTTCCGGGGTATTCATACTGCTGACTTGGTCCGGCACCATTGTTGTTGTTATTACCTCGGACATTCACACATTCACGGGTCTTGCTGCTGCAGGCCTCGGAAGAGGTGCAGTGGTTACCGGGGTAACATTTGCTCCGGACAGATTAGGGTGGGACCTCGGCTGAAATCTCTGAGGTGGTGGTCCTGTTCTGATTCCTCCGGCCCTTGCCCCCTCTTCTCTGATTCTGCGGTTCCAGCTGCACTGCCGGGTTGAATGGTTGGCTGGCTTGCGCGGGTCAGTCGTATGGTAACAGCACGGACCATCTATCATTGATTCATAGGTCATGGGTGGCTCCTGGTTCGGACTAAATGCCGGACCATTGATTTTTGGCCTCTGGACACCTCCAGCTCCGGGCTGATCCGGGTTCACCGCTGCAACTTGGTTGGAGGGTATGGATAGTCCGGCTCCCTCCTCTTCTGTCCGAACTCCTGACGGTCATTACACCTTGGTCCGAGCCGGTTGTTTATTGGCTCCCTCCTTCTGTTACGTGCTCCTGCCTCTGCTGCTGGCTGCATCGGATCACCCAGGGCATAAGAATCTGCAACCCGGATTGTTTCTGCTAGGGATCTCGGCATATCTCTCTGGAGCCTCTGCCACAGCATGCTGCCATGTCGACAGCCATCTGCAAACCAGGAAATGGCCTGGCCTCTACCACTCCTTCACAGGAATTCCGAACATTGCTCCACCGAGTTAAGAATTCTCGGTCAGTTTCATGATCATCTTGCTTACATGCCGCCAGGAGCTGAGGTCGGTTTGGCCTCTTGTATGTACTAGCAAAGTTGCTGTTAAACGCCAGCTCCAAGTCTATCCAGGAGTTGATACTATACTCCGGCAAATTATTCAGCCAGATCCGAGCTGGACCTTCCAACATGTGCGGGAGATACCGGACCGCCCATCGGCGATTGCCCCCCGCAATGTGCACCGAGGATACATAATCTGTCAGCCAATCTTGTGGCTTGGTGCTCCCATTGTATGGCTTGGTGTTCCGACCTAACTGGAACTGAGATACTGGTGGTGGTGGCTCCTTCATGATCCGAGGTCCAAAACACGCCGGACCAGGAGGGCCTTCCTCCTCCAGTTGCTCAGACAAGTAGAGTCTATCCAGCTTGTTACGGACATCGCCTGGAGCTAACATCCGACCTCCTATCCGAGGTCCCAACGCCCCATCCACTCTGTGGTATCCAGCTCGTGCCATGGCCGAGTCTCCATCATCATATCGGTCATCGCCTTGACCGACGTTCTGAGGTTGCTGAACATACTCCGGCTCTCGCTGATATTGCCCCTGCTGCCGAGGTTGTTGCTGATACCTCGGGGGCGGAGGTGGTTTACCTCGGCCAGCCGATGCGCTTGACCGCCGTTCTGATTTCCCTGACCGGAGTTACCCTTAGCCGGCTCGCATTGCCTGGGCCGGGGTTTCCCTTAGCTCGGCTAGCATTGCCCTGGCCCACCTTCTGCTTTGCTGCTAGGACTGGATCATACATCTGCAGCTGCTGGTTCTGACCCGAGGTGACACTCCGGGCTCGATCGGCTCCTCCGACGAGTGGAGACGAGGCTTGCCCCTTGGACACCTGACTGACTGGCCTAGCTGAATAAACCATCTCTGAATCACCAGCCCCGGCATTGCTCTGCGGAGAGCCTCATTCTGCTGGTTAGCCACATATACTAACTCATTGACTCGCTTCTGCTGCGCACGCCATGCATCTCCAGATAATCCGGATAGCTCGGCCCTGCCTGCCTCGGCAGCTCTGAGGTTCTTAGCAGGGGAACTATACACCGGCCTTCCAGTTGACACGCGACTCCCACTCCTAGCCGAGGTGGTAGGTCGAGCCTCCCTGTTTATCTCATCATTGAGCCCCTTGCCTCTCTGCCGCACCTCGGCTCCCCTATGTGTATCAACCGCTACCGGGGTGAAGCCATTCGCTGCATTGTACTCGCGCAGATCTCTATTGAACTCATCTCTAGCTGTTATCATTGCTACAGCCTCCTTCTGCAACAGGACACGCTTTGCCTCTAGGTCGGCCACAGTCACTACTATGTCCACTCCTGGATTTACTGGGTCTGCCAGTGTATCCACTATCTCTACCAGGGTCGCACCTCGGCCCCGCAGCTCTGGGGTGCCAGGCAAGTCCTTCTCTAGCCTGGGCTTTGCAGATCTCACCTTAGCAACCTCGGCTGCCTTGGACTGGCTGGCATCTACTTTGCCAGCGGCGTCAACCGGACCTGTCACCATCACCTCTACGCAGCTCTCGGGGCGAGTGATGCGCCGACCTAAAGCCGCGAGGAGAGGAGTTTCGTCGTCCACGAGCACCTGCTCCGGGTACCCGCGAACAACCTCGACAGCAACGTACGTGACGAAGCTGCCGAGCATCATGGTGAAGCCGTCTCGGGGAAGGGCTTGCCGGCGAAACACCCCGCGTTGTCGCTGATGAAGGTGAACTCTCCGATCTTGGCGACAAGCCCGGAAAGAACACGCTCGCCTGAGCCCGTCCGGATGAAAACTCCCTCCAACGCCTCAATCTGCCCCACGGTGGGCGCCAACTGTCGTGGTGGGATCACGGCAGATGCCATAGGTATGGCTAAGATGGGGCCGAATGGTCGTTGGGGGAATCCGGGGAGGGTTTATGCACTCAAGAAGTGCACACGCAAGAACACGCAAGAACACGAACAAAGAACCAAGAAAGCAAGAACACAAAACACACCACGATGTACCCTGCTTCGGGGCCCTCTTGCGGAGGTAACACCCCTACTGCAGCACTATCCTAGTCAGTGTATAGCTCAGAGTGACAAGTACAAGCTGCTCCTCGAGCTGTATGATGATACAATGGTGAGAACTCGAGGTGGAAGATGCTACAAAGAGAGGAAAAGGCACTCCGAGCTGAACCGAGGTCTCCGGGTGTTCCGAGCTTCCTCTCTCTCTTTCTCTCTTGATCAACTAGCTCCAGCGCGGGGGGGGGGGGTCTCTCTCTTATCTTGGATCTGGATCCTGGATCTCTCTAGCAGGAGGGGGTGAAGCCCACTATATAGGCCAGCCGGGTTACCATTGTGCCCCTCGCAGAACACTGTTGCCATGCCTCTGCAACGGTCACCACCGTACCACCGTACCTCGGTCGGGACAAGACGTGGCTTGCCCATCTCCTGTAGCCTAACGGCAGAACTAGCATGTCCCCTCTGACCGAGACAGGACGTGGCCTGGCAGAGCTACCTCGTAGCCTTTTCCCAGACCTCGCGTGCAGCGGTCAGGAGACGTGCAGGCCCGCCGAACCCGGAGCACGCCTCTGCCATGCTCCTTGACAGACGCTCCCGTGTCAGGCGCTCTAGTACCCGGCTGGAAGTGACAGGAGCATTGACTCCTGCCCGACCTACAGCCCACCACCTCGGTTAGCTCGGCACGGGTGAGTGCTCCGTACCTCGGGTCTTGCGCTTAATATCTTTTACTAGGTCGGATCTTACTTCCTTCCCACAGCTTCTCCTGCACCACAACACAAACCACCGCACTGAGGTAGTTAGGTCGGCAGAACATAGCTCGGACAGTGAACCTCGGCCCTGGCCAACAGTATACCTCGGACCCCTCTGGGCCAAAATAGGTCGGCCTGTATTCTCCAGGTCAAGATGAAGCTCGGACCTTCCCAGGCCCAAACAGGTCGGCCCTTTCTCGTACCTCGCACAACTTGGAACACCACCTTATGCCAAGCCTTGACCCTACCCGGGATACTACCCCCGACAA